>CDMY01000487.1:0-51138 GCA_001179505.1 Vitrella brassicaformis | reverse complement strand
CACCCCCCTCCCCCTGTCGCCTGGCGAGACCCACCATCTCCATCTCCCTGTGTGTGTGTGGCTGGGGTGGCAGGGACGAGCTACTGGCCCGGCCCGGCAGAGCAGCCCGACAACTATCTGGACGAGGGTCAGAAATGCAGCTACTACGTGAGCTCGGTGTGGCCGGGCGGCGAGGGCGAGGAGACCAACACCAACCTGGCGCCGTTGGGAATCCACGGCGTGGTGGGCGACGAGGTCTGCACCCACGCCTTCAGGGGCCTGTGCGAGCTCCCCGCTGAGTCGGAGGAGGGCACGCAGACGACCATGGGCGACAAGCAGCCCGTCTGGTCGTGGCGGCAGGAGTGGACTGGCAAGAGGAACGGACTCAAGAGAGGTGGGGACCGATGCGATGCGCAACCCACTCCACACCACAAACAACGCACCCTCTGGTGTCATCTGATCTTTGTTGGTGGTGGGTGCAGAACTTCACGCAGGCCCTCATGAGGGTGACCACAGTCACGGTCAGCAACCACGCCGCAGACAGAGCACACACACACACAGCATCCGACAGACCTTTCTGATGGTGTCCTCCGTGTCCATCTTTCCTCTCCTCAGCCCCCATGGCCTCTGCGGCAGGCTTCGACCCCACCCACTGGATACCCTCCTGGGTGCGTGCGTCGTCCATGGCCGCCGAGAAGGAGAAGACCACGCCCAAGGGCGAGAAAGGCCAGACCGAGAGCATTGCTGAGATGGCGGACACACAAGTGGCCAGGAAGGAGAAGAAGGCCAAGAGCCACAAGCTCGTCAAGAGGAACAAAAAGGGGTCGCACGAGTAGGTCGGGTGACTGCCTGCCTGCCTGCCTCCCTGTCGGTTGGGCAATACAGTGTCCCTAACTAATGCAACGCGACGTCCGAAAGTTTTGCCTTGACGAGGGCGAGACACGTGCGTCGGTGGCACTTACGGTACGGTGGTTGGTGACGGGTTTCCTTTTGGTCTTTCTCCTTGTTGCCTTCGGCTTCTCTTCTCCCCTCCCGCCCCCCCTCCCTCCCCTCCTCTGCTTGTTTTCCCTCGTGTCTTCGTCACTTCTGTCTGCTGCTGAGCTGCCGTCGTGACCTGCCTGTCTGTCGTGGGCATGGGTGCCGTGCCTATCATGGCATGTGCATCTCTCACCTGGTTGCCGGCAGGTAAGTGAAATGTGTCGGTGGGTTTGTGGCTGTGGGTGTGGGTATGGGCTTCTCATTCCCCTGTGACGTGTTCGTTTCTGTCGTCGGTCAAAGGAAGAGAGAGAGAGAGAGAGGGGAAGTTTTTGCATAGATCCATATGTTGTGTGTAGGTATTTTAGATGGTGTGTACAGGACTAGCTACCCCTCCCTCCCTCCCTCCCTCCCTCCCTCCCCCTCTATGACACGGCAGGGGTTTGCCCTCTGTGTGTGAGTGTGTGTGGGTATCGTTGATCGTATTGTCATCGCAAGTGTGTGTATATGTGTGTGTGTGCGTGTGAATCGTGTGAAAGCGGTTCGTGTGGACTGCGAGTGAGGTGAGGAGCATACAGCACAGCAACGCGTGTGTGGATGCAGGCAGGCGCTGGGGAAGACGTGTGGACCCACAACACAATCAATGACACTACTCGATTCATGGCTACATCTCATCTGATTGCCGTGGATGGATGTCTCTCGCTAGCTAGTCACACACACATGCATCGATCCACGCCACGCAGCATGCAGCAACCGATCTACATGTCTCTCATCTGCCGCCCCCCGCCTCCTTGCCCTGCCCCCTCAACCAACGACTCTACGCATCTTGTTTCTTCTTCTTTTTCTTCGGTTTGCCCCAGTCGAACGCCTTCTCGATGTCCATCCACTCCTCCAAAGGCACCCGACGCTCGTTACCTGACACACACACCCAAGCCACCACTGACTGACACCCAGTCCTTACCCCGTGCGTACCTGCCCGTGGTGGCGTGGCGGGATATTCTTCATCCTCAGCCTGATCGTCGTAGAAGTCCTCCTCGTCGCTTTCGACGTCGTCCCACCGCCTGCGAGGCTTCTGACGCGGCTTGGCCTTGGATTTGGCCAAAATGCGCTCGCTGCCAACAAACACACACACGCACACACACACACACAGATGGACAGAGGGCATGGAGGGATCCGTCTCGTCTGTCTTCTGTCTGCCTGGTGTGTGCCTGCAGTAGCTAGCGACTACCGTGGGTCAGTGACGTAGCCGCCGAACATGTGCCTCCCGAAATTGGCGTCCTCGCCCTCATCGTCACCATCATTGGCACCGCCCCTACCCGCAGCTCCGCCACCGCCAACGCCACCGTTGTCGTTGGCCGCGCCCTGCTGCTGCTGGTGCTGGTTGCGTGTGCGGCGCATAGCCTGGCCCAGACGAAGGCCGCCACCTGCACTCAGGCACATGCCCACAGGAGAGAGGAGGGTGGATGCGGCGTGCTTCAGTCTGTGGAGTGTGACTGACCTGCCGCAGCTGCAGCTGCGGCAGCCGGCTGCTGCTGCTGGTTGTTGTTGTTGTTTGTGCGGGGTTTGTTGGCGTATCGTGGCGAGGGATTCAGAGGGCGACGGTTGATGCGCTGCGATGCCTGAACAGACAGGCGAAAAGAGAGATACCAACGAGAACACACCTACCTACCGGCCCACCCATTCTCTCTCCTTCCTTCTCACCTGCTCCTCCTCCTGCTGGTGATGCTGGTGCTGTCCTGCAAATGGGTTCGGCCCCTCCCACTCCACCTCCACCTCCATCCCACCCTCACCCTCACCGCCGCCTTCAGCCATCCCATCCTCCTTCTCTGCGGTGTTGTTGCCCTCCCCTTCCTCTCCGCCCTGCTGCTGCTGCTGCTCTTGCTGTTGTTGCTGCTGCCGCTGCTGCTGCAGCCACTCGTCGTTGAGACCGTCCAGCAGGTCGTCCAGGCCCTCATCGTCCATATCGTTGGGGGCGGGCGGGGGCGGTGCACCGGCTCCTGCTGCCGCAGCTGGTGGGGGCTGGGGGGCATCCTGAGAGCAAGTGGGAGGGGCGGCGGCGAAGAGTCAGTGTCTGTGCGTGTGCGGGGGTGTGTGGTGGTGCAGCGTACCTGCGGCTGCTGTTGGTCGTTCTCCGTTGGGTCGAAGTACATGTCGTCGTCGTAGGGCTCCATGTCGGTCTGCCACACAGACGCGGATTATCCACACACACAGACACACAGACAGACAGACAGACAGATGGTTGCCCCCGTGTGTCATTCCCCAGCTCCTTCCTGCCTGCTCACGTCGATGGTGCTGAGCCACAGAATGCTGCCCCATGCGTGCAAGTTGGCTGATCGACACACCACACCAAGCACACACACGACGAGCCGGTGTCTGTGTCTGCCTCTGTGTGTCCATCCATCCAGCCACACACCTGTCACCGGGCCCCCTTCGTTCCCCGCGTCAGTCTCAACTGAACGAACACACCAGACACCACACACACAGAGAGGTTTTCACACATCCATCCCTCCGTCCACTCACAGTGGCCCATGTCGTAAGTGCCCAGCTGTTGGATGAGGGCGTCGGTGAGGTTTTGGAACAGGTACTCGTCGTCATGGCTGGCCATCTGGGCCTTCACACCGATCTGATCAGCCATAACACAACACAGTAAGTACCACACGCACATTCAGATGGTTGCACGGTTGCCACACGCCCGCTGTGCTCCTCTTGCCCACCGTGGCAACGACAGGACGCCCCGGCCGATTGAAGATCAGCGACACCTCTGAATGCACTTGAGCTACACACACACACACACACACACACGAAGAGAGGGATGGATGGATGGATGGACACATGAGCACACACACGTTTGCCCTGCCCACTCGTGTAGGCCGTGTGGTGACTGGACTGACCAGCTAAAGCAGTGAGTGCCTTGATTTCCTTGACAGGAAAGACGAACCAGCTCTCCTTGGGCAGCGGCACCGAACCCTGTGTCGACCCACGGCTGCCCGATGCCGCACCGGACGCACCACCACCGTCACCCTGACTGCTGTGGCCGATGTCAAAACACGCGAACTGACACAGAAACACATTCACACACACACAAACGGCTACACAATATGCCATTCATGTGTGTGTGTTGGGGGGGTTAGGAGAGGCTCACGCTGGTTCCAGTGATGGTGATGGACCTGGTCGTCCGTTTGACCGCTTGCTGCTGCTGCTGCTGCTGCTGGTGGGGTTGTTGCGCAGCGTCGTCCTTCGGTATGGGGTCCTCAGTAACGTCATCGTACGATCGGAACTGACCACACACATCAACACACACCACACCACACCAGCCCACATGTCACCCTCTCCCTCCCCATGAGTCCGTGCGTGGCGTGGGTACATTGATGTGTTGGTTTCCGCGGTCGAGGCAGAGCCGCATTTCGTGGGTGAGGTTGGCGCCCCGCCCTCCGCCCCCGCCCGCCTTCTTGTCCATGTGGCGGATGACGGTGTCCAGGTCCTTGGCCGACAGACGAATGACGTGACGCCGAGGGCGCTGACCTGCACACACGGATGCACGTCAAGGCGATGGAGGCGGGGCGTGCGTGTCAGTCATTGGTGTGTTCTGCGTGCGTGTGGGGCCGTGTGTGGGTGTGGGTGCGTGTGTGGCGCACCGATGTGTGGCAGTGGTGCGGCGAGGTCGCTCTCACGGTAGGCCAGGCACTGGGTGGTGCAGATGCCATGCTTCGAGTCACCACTGAGAGGGAGGACACACACACACACACACACACACGCACGCACACGCACAGGACACACACACACATGCATCCACACGGATGGCATCACGGCAGGCATTCAGTGTTTGTAAGTACTGACTGACAGTATCGAGAGGAATGCGTGGCTGGTGTTGTCGCTCATGACGAGCCTGTCGCCCCTGGGCGTCTTGGTGAGTGCATTCACCAGCAGCCGCGTCAGCACCGTCGCGCGGAACGGGTCGTTCGGATCCAACACAAACGACCAGAAGAACGACCTGATCTCACACACATCCATCCACCCGGCCATTGCAGCCAGCCATCGTCATCCATCCCATGAAGCCAACCAAGCCGGTGGTGCTTACCGGTGGAAGCTGGACACCATGGTGACGGTCTGGGCGTCGTTCATGGTGGCCATCTTCAGCTCCTCGCCCGTCGCCTCCAAAGCCACCTCCTTGCCCACCTTCTGGTGGCACTTGACCACCTGATGGAAGATGACCGCCCCGCGAGGCGACAGGACCACCTCCATCGCCGCGGCCATTCCCTACGTCCGCATGGCCCCAAGCTTGCAATTTTCTTTCGATTTCAGGTTGTTAAACACAATAACCAACCAACCAGGTTGTTCCGACTGTTCCTGTCGATGGCAAAACGTGAAGGTGTGAACATCATCCTCACGCCGCTGCTGTCGGTGACGCTAGAGAAGACCATAGAGTTCCCGGTGCAGCTGGACAGCCCTGTCACTGCCAACCTGCGCCTTGAGAACACAACCAATGCTCCCGTGGCCTACAAGATCCAGACCACTGCGCCCCTAAACTACATCTACATGCCCGGATACGGCACGCTGAAGGCCCAGGACACGCAAGGTTGGTTGGTTAGTGTGTTTAACGAGACTCGTGTCTGTAACCCCGGAGGGATCCTGTTGTCTCACGCACTAAACTAGCAGCATGTACATGCAAAGCATGCATACGGCCTGTCTACCCCTCCCTGCACTGGCACCGGCGGACAAACAGATGGCAGCAGAGAGCACTGGCTGCCTTGTAGAACGTTGACAAACACCGATTCCGGCTACATACACAAGAACGGGCGCTGTCGCCCAGCAAGAGCCATGGCAAGGAAGAGATACAGGTGGGTGCTGGACAGGTATCTCGGGCTGGCCGATGCGGAGATAATGAGGAAGGATGGGAGGCGGCTGCATGGCGCCGTCTGTCTGTCACGGGATGGTCGATCTTTTGTGTGTGGTTGATGTGTGTCGCGATGAACAGATCACTCTCAAGAAGCCCATGGCGGACCCTCCGCCATCCACTGATCGGTTCCGCGTCATGGCCACACAAGGTGCGCACAGAACAAGCGCCGCCGTCACACACTCAAAACACCTGCACAGACATCTCCTCTCTGTGATGTATGGATCGCCGCAACTCACTCTACCGACCAGAGCTCCGCCTCTCTCTCTCCCGCCCCTCTTGTCATGCAGGGTTTAGGGTTCAGGGTTTCTCCTGTTTGACTCAGGGTTTAGGGTCGCAGCCTCTGCCCTCTGGCGTGAGAATGACGTTCACGCGTTTCGTGGAGCCTGGCCGTGTGTGTCTGATCACATGTAAGCGGTGACAAAAGCTACGATCCCAGCCATCACCCGCCACTCACTCGTCTGTGCCTGTGTGTGCGTGTTGTTCTGCTCGTCAGATGGACCGGATGTCGGCAAGGTGGGGAAAGATGGGCAAGGACACGCACAGACACAGACAGAAACGCGGGCAGAGAGAGGGGAGATCAGATCAGATCAGATCAGCAAGGGCGCTGCAGCAGGGGAGGGAGGGAGGCAGGCAAGCCAGGAGAGGCAGCGAGAACAGCTGTGCACGAGTGCCACAAGGCAGACAGCCAGAGAGGCATCCGGTGGTGCCGTTCTCTCTCTGGCCACTCTGTGGTGTGTGTGTCGATGGTGTGTGTGTGTGATGTAGATCTGCACGATAGTTGACGTGGTGGATGACCGTCGTGCGCTGATCGATGGCCCGCTGACGGGTGTGGTTCGGCAGACCATCCCCTACAAGCGACTGCGGCTCACTGACCTGCGAGTCGAGGTCGACCGGGGATGCTCCACCGACTCTCTCGCACAGGTACGTGGGGCGTGCGTGTGTTGGAGAGGGGGGTGAGAGGTGGGTGTATGTGTTGATCAGGCGCTAGAGGACGACAGCACCCTCTCCAAGTGGGAGGAGACCACATGGGCTAAGAAACTGTAAGCACGACAGACAGACAGGGAGGGATGGCGCCACGCGTGATGGTGTGTCCCTCCCTCATTAATGCAGCGCTGCCAAGAAGCGCCGTGCGAACCTGACCGACCTGGAGCGCTTCAAGGTCATGGTGGCCAGGAAAAAGGTCAGATAGGACCGACAGCCAAGGAGCACACAGGAACCGAAGGCACTCGCACCACGCACCATCTGCTGTGGTGTGATAATGCGCAGAAATCGCGTGTCATCAAGGATGCGATCAAGAAGAAGTGAGCAGCAGGCGCCTGACTGGAGCGGAGCGCTGCTTGCCTTAAGCAGCTTGCTTGTCTGTCTGTCTGTCGGCGGTGTGGTACACGTTGGGTATGGCGTGCCGTGCGCCACAGACTGGCTGCTGTGCGTGCGATGGGATGCCGATGCCTGTGGTGGGTAGGTGTGTGATGCGATTGACTCGATTGACTGATGGACGCTTTTGTGCGACTGTGAACGGCTTTTGAACGGCACGTAAACAAACACCGATGAGAGAGCATTCGTGACCCTCCATCATCACAACACACCTATCCTAGCTAGCCTTGTCAACACGCGCCCAGCCCACACAGACAGACAGGGTGGGCCGGCCAGGCCACACACGCGCATCACATAGCCACGCAAAAAGTGTCTGCCCTGTCTGACTTTACCCATGCTGACACAGCATCCACACGCCTGCACTCACGAAAGACACAGCACAGCACAGCACACACCAAGCAAGCCACGCATCAGCCGCTCGCGTGTGTGGGTGTGGTGGCTGACCGAATGAGAGAGTGAGTGCGGCGGAGAAGAGCAGGAGGGTGCCCATGATGCGCATCACCGACCGCTCCACCTCCTCTATCAACACCAACGAATCGCCACCACCACCGGCGCCACTCTGCAGACAAACGCACAGACGTAATCAAATCAATCAGAGTCGGCCTCGCGGCGCTGCGTATGGTGGCTGGCTGCGTACAGACCTCAATCTGCCCTCCCCTCTCCGCTTCGGCCTTCCGTGTGTCAGCCTGATTCCTGCTCCCCCTCTCTCTGCTGGCAGGCCTCTCCCCCTCCCTCTGCTGCCGCATCACCTCCTCACCGCCCCGGCCGCCCCGGTGCCGCAGACCACTCGACTCCGTCACAGGTGGGACTCTCGCGTCACTCTCCCTCCTCTCATCGTTTTGCTGAGTCGCCGTCGCTTGCTCTGCCGGCATCGTAGGGGCAGGTGTATCGGATGGCGGCTGGAGCTCCGCTGTTGGTGCCTTGGGCCGCAGTATGGTGTTGCTGTGCGGGGCAACGGGGGCGGGGGCTGCTGCTTGGGCGTGGTTAGCAGCGGCGGTCTGTTGGTGTTGGTCGTCGTCAGTCGTTTCCGTGAACATCTTGGTGATGACCTTCTTGGACTGCTGTTGGTAGTGCCGCTGCTTCTGCTGGAGGGCGAGGAGGGCCTGCTGCACCTCACGGTTGTTGGGCTCCAGCTTGAGGGCCTGCGAAAAGTCTGACGCGGCCTCCTCGTACTTGTCCTCCTTCATGGAAGCAGTGCCCCTGCACACAACACAGACACAACCAACACGACAGACACGCCTACAGAGGCTGCAGGCACCTGCTTCCATGTGTTGTTCGTTGCACCTACCTTCTGAAGAAGGCCTTGACGTTGTTTGGGTCGATGTCGAGTGCGAGACGCGTGTGTGTCCTGACGTCGTCGAACTCCCGCATGTGCAGCTTGGTAGCGGCGAAGTTGAGGTGGCAGGCCAGCTGCACCGACTCCATCCACTTCTTGTCCTCCTCCGTCTCGGGGAACGTGTAGTCGAACTGAACCAGCGCCTGCAACCAAGAAAAGAGAGAGGTGTGTGTGTGGGTGTGTGTGTGTAAGTGTGTGTGTGTGTGTTGGGCGCAGGAATCGACTGACTCTTCGGTAGTGGGTGGCAGCGAGGCCATAGTTGCGGTTGCGGAAGGCAATGTTGCCCTCCTCGCGAAACCTACTCGCCAACACACACACACACAGCCACAAACACTCATTTCACACCTAGGTACCACCTGAGTGCACTCAACGATGGACGCCCTCACCTCTCTGCAGCCTTGATCTTCTCCTCTGTCGGCTTCTCATAGATCTGCCGCTCCTTGGAGTGGTCGTGGGAGCAGGAGAGCATCTGCCGTTGCGCCATGGCCTTCATCTGCTTTGCCTCCTCCTCGGCCTTCTCGGCGTCGGTGAGGGACTTGGCCATGCGGTCGAACTTCTGGTAGTTGATGTCGGTCACCTGGCGCAAAGGGTCGGCCGGCGAGGCTGACAGAGAAGGATCCGACAACACATCCTGATACAAATTTGGATAGATGGCCATAGACAGAGGTGAGGTGTGTGTGGATGTGAAGTTGGTGAGATCGTGCACACCCTGGCCTGGTTGGCGGTTGCTTTGGCCTTTTCCGCCACTCTCCTTTTCTCCTCCTTTGCCCTCTCATGGTCGGCAATGAGCCCCTCGGCGATGCTGTGCGCAGACACAGACGTCCACACGCCGCTGCCGCCAGACAACGATGATTTCGTTGACATCAAAGCAAATACCCAACAAAATATGGATACGGCCGCTGCCGCTGCTCTCTTTTCCCCGGGGAACCACCGCCAGCAAAAAAGCGAGCTGGCAAGATGGGGAGAGAAGGGACACATGCGTTCAGGAGTGCTGCTTGTGGCAAGTTGAGATCTGGAGCGAGCGGCCGATAAGCGGCATGGCGCAGTGAGTGTGACATCACTGGCAGACGAGTGACTGTCAGCAGTGGACAGCGGACAACAGCGGCTGCAGAGCCCCTCACCTCACTCATCTGGCGCAATCGGCAGCAGATCGGCCGTGTGTGACGTCTCGAGGCGCGGTGCCGATTCCTCTCATTTGGTGTGGCGTCGTGTCTGCGGTGTTGAGTGGGCGAGAGGGGCGGCTGGCAGTGGCGTGTGTGTGTGTTGGGTGTGCTGGTGTCAATGATGGAGCCACAGGCGCTGCTGCTGCCGGGCGAGTGGAACGCTGAGCGGGTCAAGCTGCTCGACCATGTTGTCACTATCATGTATAGTGGCAATGAGAAAGACGTACGTCACGTCAAGCACACACAGATACACACACACACACACACACACACACACAGATCCACTGCTTTGTGTGCATGTGTGTGTGTTTGGTTTGTCCCCATTACAGCGGTCGATAGCGCACCAGGTGCTGAACGAGCTGAAGGGCCACCCCGAGAGCTGGACCCACGTGGACACCATCCTGGGCAACAGCAGCAACCCCAACACCAAGTTCTTCGCCCTCTCGATCCTCGAGAACTGCATCGCCACGAGGTGGAAGGTGCTGCCCAAGGACCAGAAGGAGGGCATGAAGACCTACGTCGTCAACCTCACCATCAAGATCAGCAGCGACGAGAGCCTCCAGGCTGGAGAGAAACACTTCCTCACCAAACTCAATGAGACCCTCATTCAGGTGACATTCTGTCTGTCTGTGGTGTGATTGGGGTCGATGTGTGTGTGTGTGTGGTTGGTGTGTGTTGGCAGATAGTGAAGAAGGAGTGGCCTCAGAACTGGGAGTCGTTCATTCCTGACATCTGCGGCGCCTCCCGGACCAACCAGTCGCTCTGCGAGAACAACATGAAGATACTCAACCTCCTGAGGTAAACACCCCACCCCCTCCAGCACACCGACAGACACACATTTGATGATGATGATGGTGTGTTTGGCCAACAGCGAGGAGGTGTTTGAGTTCGGGAGTGAGCAGATGACGTCCAAGAAGATCGAGCAGCTCAAGGACGCCATGAACGAGCAGTTCAGGGTGATCTACGAGCTGTGCTCCTTCATCTTCGACTCGTGGATGCAGCAGCGGGGCGCCGTCAAACCGTCGCTCATCAAGTAATGAGTGAATGCACCACACACACACACACACACCACACACCCTCACAGCCACGCACACCCACCCACCCACACACACGCACCATTTGACCCCTCTGTGTGTGTGTGTGTGTAGGGTGACGCTGAGCTGCATCCAGCACTTTCTCGCGTGGATCCCACTCGGCTTCGTGTTCGAGGTATACATCTCAGTCGTCCGCCACACAGACACACACACATGAACCAGCCAGCACCCCTGTGTGTGTGTGTGTGTGTGTGTTTGTCAGACGAACTTGATCGGCATCCTGATCGACCAGTTTTGGGACCCGCCCGAGTTCAGGATAGAGTGCGTCAAGTGCCTCGGGGAGATCGCTGCACTGCACGAGGGAATTGACAGATACGTCGACAAACTACGTACACACACACACACACACACAGAGAGAGAGAGGGGGAGAGAGGCGGCTGCCGTTCGTTGTGTGTCTGTTCAGTGTACCTGTTCTCCCGGCTGATTGAGAAGGTGTCTGCCTTGCCGCCAGAGTCCATCGAGTACGAGACCAAAGCGCCGCCACAACACAGGTCAGTCAGTTGTGTGTCTTAAGCTCTGACACCGACTGACACACGCCTCAGTGTGACCACACGCGTCGTTTGCTGCACCATCAAAATGGTCCATCAGAATATACTGGGAGAACTTCTTCAACCAGCTGGCCATAGCTATCGCCGGTAGGTATGATGGATGGATGCACTCCACACGCGACGCACCCACACACACAAAGACAATGGCGTCCCCAACCCTCACACTTTCTCTCTCTCTCTCTCTCTCTGTGTGTGTGTGTGTGTGCGTGTGCCATCCATCTGATCACTTAGCCTTTCTGCGCTACCACCTCCAAGCGATAGAGGCGGCGGGCCAGCTACCGCAGCACATCGTCATGCAGTCGCAGCTCAGCACCGCTCTCGGCACACTGGTCAGTATGCAGCAAAGCAAGACGCCGATGGATTCGTTGCGTTGATCGATCGCTGAATCCTCTGTGTGTGCGTCCGTCGCACAGGTGAGCATAACGCAGGCGTGTTCCAACGACTCGACCTTCAAGACATGCATCGACTTTTGGCACTATCTCGCGCAACGACTATACGAGAACATGGTACAGTGCACCACACACCACACCACACCACACCACACACCACACACATGGTCATCTTGTTGGTTGTGGTGTGTGCCCCGCCCCGCCCCAGAGGCCGCCCGAGAGCACCACGAACGGCTCAAACGGGCTGCCCCCTCCCCTGTTGCTGGACGGCGGCGCCATGAACGGCACCGCACCCCAAGACGCCATGCAGGCCACCGGCATGGACACCTCTTCCGACGGTCAGTCAGTGCACCCACATCCCCCCGCCCCCGCCTCATGTGGTGTGTCACGGTGGATGGATGGATGGATGGATATCAGGCAACAGCACTCTGGCTGCGCCCCACTCCAGCCCCACCCACCTCGGTCCGGGCGGCCCGTCGTGTGGCGGCGGCAGTCCGTTTGACCTGAGCATCCTGAACCCCTACACACCGATCTATAACGGCGTCATGAGCGACGTCAGGAGGGTGCTCATGCTCAAAATGGCCAAGCCGCCGGAGGTGCGCCCGTCGACCAGCTGACACACACGCAGAGAGAGGGGGAAACCGGCAGGCAGGCAGGCAGGCACGTGTGTGTGATTGTGTGTGTGGTAGGTGTTGATAGTGATCGACGAGGAGACGGGCGAGGTCTCGAGGGAACTCCAAGTCGACACCGGTGAACCCGCAGACACAGAGGCACCCAGATAGGCAGGCAGGCAGGCAGGCAGTGTCTCTCTCTCTCTCGCTGTCTGTGTGTGGATCGCTCCTTGGTTGGTTGGCTGGTTGGTCAGCTGAGGTTGAGCTATACCACAAGATGCGCGAGGTGATGGTGTACCTCACACACCTCGACCAATCCAACATGGAACACATCATGCTGGAACTGCTCACACAAGAGGTGAAGTCCCCCCTCCCCACACCCCTCACCCCTCCCTCCCTCTCTCTGCACACACACACACACATGGTGTCCTCTATGTCTGTCTGTGCGTCTGTCTGTCCCTTACAGTGCCTGAGCGACACGACCAACGGCATGATGCCCTCCCCCCAGCAGCCGTGGAACCCCGCCCGCCTCAACTGCCTCTGCTGGGCCATGGGGTCCATCAGCGGCGCCATGGACGAGGCCAACGAGAAGCGATTCGTCGTCACCATCATCAAGGTGCGCACCCACCGGTGTGGCTGTGTCTGACGAATGTCACCTCAGCTGCAGGGAGGACACTCGGTCGGTGTGTGTGGTGTGTGTAGGATCTGCTGAGCCTCTGTGAGATGAAGAGGGGCAAGGAGAACAAAGCGGTCGGTCGGCGGGGGGGAGGAGCGAGCCAGTCAAGCTGACAGACAGACAGACAGACAGACAGACACGAACGGCCTGCCACTCTCTCTCTCTCTCTCTCTCTTTCTCTCTCTGTCCGTGTTGTGCGTGTGCAGATTGTGGCCAGCTGCATCATGTATGTGGTCGGGCAATACCCAAGGTAAGTCCTGACACACACCCACACACACACTGGTTTACACACCCACTCTCTATCTCTCTTCTGTGTGTGTGTGTGTGTGCGCGCGCGTGGTTGGTGTAGGTTTCTGCGTGCGCACTGGAAGTTCCTCAAGACGGTGCTGCTCAAGCTCTTTGAGTTCATGCACGAGACGTTCCCCGGCGTGCAGGTCAGGTGTCCACCGACCCATCCACACACACACACACACACATACCCTCTCTCACTCTCTCTCTGTGTATGTGTTCGTCAGAAAATGGCTTGTGAGACGTTTCTGAAGATATCTCAGAAGTGTCGCAAGAAGTTCGTCCAGGTGCAGCCGGCAGAGGCCGAGTGCTTCCTCGCCGAACTCACACGTAACCAAAGACCCAAACAGACACACGAACACTGCACACGTGTGTGTGTGTGTGGCTTGGTGTGCAGGGCCGAATGGTCAGCTGCAGGGCCACACGGCCGACTTGGAGTTCGGCGACCAGCAGACCTTCTACGAGGCCGTGGGGTACATGATCGCTGAGGCGCCCACACAGCAGGAGCAATACCAATACGTCGATGGTGCGGTGAACGGCGGGAGGCAGGAAGGCATGCTGGCGCAGTGTCTGTGTGTGTGTGTGTGTGTGTGCGTGGCAGGGTTGATGTCCCACCTCAACGCCCAGTGGAACCACCTACTCCAAGCGGCCTCACAGGTATGTGTGGAGGATGTGCCTACGTGGACCGTCCATGTGATGTGTGGGCATTGATTGTGCCGTGTGTGTGCAGAACGAGGGCATACTGGTCGACCTCAACGCAATGCGGCAGCTCTCCCACTTTCTCAGGACGAACGAACGGGTCGCGAGGTCAGCTGCTGACCACACACTACACACCGCACAGCACAGCACGACTGCAGAGGGATCGATAATTCTGTGGCTGATGTGGGTGGCGTTGATCAGTTCTGCTGGCAGTGCGATGGAGCACCAGCTGGGCAGCATTTACCAGCAGGTCCTGCGGGTCTACAAATACTACAGGCAACCATCTGTCACACACACAGATAGATAGATGCCTGCAGACACTGCGCACACACAGGTCTGTGCCATGAGTGAGTGAATGGATGCATTGATGTGATGCAGTGAGGGCATCTCGTCCAAGGTCGCGAGCAACGGTCCGCAGATCATGGGCCACTCCCAGATCAAAGGCATGCGCACCTTCAAAAGGGACACACTCAAACTCGTCGAAACATTCGTCGAGAAGGTAACACACGACCCTTCCTTCGCCCCCACCCTCCAAACACCCACCCCCTCTCTCTGTCCCACCCATTAATGGCGTGTGTCTGTCAATCACCAGGCGATCCCCCCTGACCCCCACGGGCCCCCCGGCAGTCAGCACCAGCCTGCAGCCGGGGCGACGGGCGAGATCCCCGAGACGAATGGCATCCCTGGGGGTGGCCGTGAGACGCAGAGCAGCCGGCGGTCGGAGCTGATACAGAGGGTGTGCAGCGGACTCGTGCCGCCGCTGCTCGAACCGGTGCTCGCTGACTACAGGTAGGTGGGGTGTGATGATGGGGTGATGGGGTGATGGGGTGGGCGTGTGGGCGTTGGTGCATGTATCTCTCTGTGTGTGTGCTGTGCTGTGGCGTGTGGTGCACTATAGGGCCAACCATCCGCAGGCGCGTGACCCTGAGGTGCTGTCGCTGCTGTCGACGCTCATATCGAAGCTGTCCCCATCAATCACACCGGTACGTACGTCACACGACTCGGCTGAATGCATTGTGTTTGCTTGGCGCTGGCTGGCATGGTTTGTGTGTTGTGTGCCTGTCCTGTCTTCGTGTGGTGTGAAAATTGCAGCAAGTGCCCCGTATCTTTGAGATGGTGTTTGACCCCACCCTGGAGATGATCAAATCTGACTTCCAAAGCTACCCCGACCACCGCGTCAACTTCTACGCACTCCTGCGCGCCTGCAACACTTACTGCTTCGACGGTACGGTGCACACACGCCGCTCCCTCACGCGACAGACGGCTGTGTGTGTGCTGTGTGTGTGGCCAACGTGTGGATGCAATGCAGCCTTATTTTTGCTGCCGGAGCAGCGTCTGCGTCTGTTTGTCGACTCCCTGGTGTGGGCCATCAAGCATGAGCACCCCTCGGTGGCCGACGCGGGGCTCCGGGTGCTGAGCGACTTCCTCGACAAGGTGCTCCACCTTGACCCACAGGTCTGTGTGTCAGAGATCAACCTTCCCGTGCTGTTTGTTCGATGATGGAATCAAATGCATTTGTCTGTCCGGTTGTGTGTTGTGTGTGTGTGGTTGGTGTGTGTGGCTTGTCTTGTGTGGACTGCAGTTGTGCGGCAATTTCTTTAAGAGCTACTACCAGCTGTTGCTGCACGACATCTTTGTGGTCCTCACCGACACACTGCACAAGGCGGGATTCAAACACCAAACCATCATCCTGATGGAGGTGCGGACGGACTGCGGACATCGGCACACACACACAGAGGCCATCGTCTCTCTCTCTCTCTGTGTCTCCCTGTCTGTGTGTGTGTGTGTGTGTGTGCAGCTGGTGACGGCAGTTGATTTGGGCAAGCTGCGCGGCGTCACGTCCAAACAGGAAGTCATGTAAGCAGCCAGACAGACAGACAGACAGACTCACACCCACAACCACCACACCACACTCTGTCTGTGCCCCCAGGGAGTACATCTGCAACATGCTCTGCCAGACGTTCGCCACACTCAACAGGTAGGTAAACCGGTCACACACACACCCATCCTCCCTCCCTCCATCCATCCATCCCATCTCCCTGGCTGCAGGAACCAGGTGGAGGCCTTCGTGCTGGACCTCTTCAACAAGAGCGGCAACCACACCGAGTTCCAATCCCACATAAGAGACTTCCTCGTCCAAATCAAGGTAGGTACCCACACCCACACCCACCACCCCACTGAGGTGGTGTTTGTGTGTGTGTTTGAGTGCAGGAGTATGCCGGTGGTGACGCGGAGGGCCTGACGGAGCTGTACCGCACCGAGCGCGACGAGGCTCTGCAGCGGAGCCGGCAGATCGAGCAGCAGCGGCTGATGGAGGTGCCCGGCCTGCTGCACCAGTACGACCCTATCCGCCTCGCCATGGACGCTGCCAATCCTCAAGAGTGATACAGTGATGTGTGTGGCGGGCGGGTGGGTGTCGGTCGTCAGAGAGGCGAATGTGTGTGTATACCTCGGGCGGCAGGGACGAGTAGACAGAACCAACGGTCGCCATTGTTGGGGGCTGTGCTGCGTCCATCCGCTGATCCAGCCCTCCCTCCCTCCCTCCATCCAGTAGTCCGTCCGTCTGTGTGTGCGGTATTTTTTGCGGTGTGTCGTGGCGGACGGACGCGATGCTTTTTGGATGGGCAGAGAGAGAGAGAGAGAGAGAGTGCTAGTGTGCTGGTGTGATGGTGGTGTTGCGGTGCGGACGATCAGGAAGGGCCCTCCTCTTGTGTGTATATCATTGGTACCATGTCAATCATCGGCAGCACTGCTGATGACCCCGATAGCCTTCCTCCTTCCCCCCGAGCCCCGCACTTCATGACATGGTGGATGGCTGCATGCCTAGTGTTGTCTGCCTCCCTGCCCTCCGTGCCTCCCTGCCTGCTTAGACCTCCTGTGTGCGTGTGCGCGTGTGCATGGGAGACTCCGCTTCTCCCTTCGTGAATCCTTGTGTGCTTCCCTCACTCCCACACCACAGAACACCACGCCACTTAAATGATATCACTGCAGACGAAGTCTGTCTGTGTCGCTTTGGCTCGTGCCTAAACTACCACACCATGAGGCAGCTTCACCACGAGAGTTCCCGCGCTGAGCCGTCTCCCGTAGCGGCAGTCAAGGCATGCACCAACTTGGCGGACACCCAGACGGAACAGTCAGTCTCACCTAAATGCCCCTCCCTGTCCACTCCACATCGTGCGAGCAAGACACAGTCCTCCTTCTCCCTCTCTTAACAACACGGACGGCCTCAGAAACTGCCTGCCACAGTGCCACAGTGCCTCCCACATGGATCAGTCAGTCGGTCCACCCGCCCCATCTGAAGGGTATGGTCCCATCGGGTATCTTCTCGAGTACGTAGCTCTGGCCGCTCTTGCCGACGTGCACACGCAGCTCACGGTCGATATATGTGATGTCGATAAAGGTCTTGTCGGCCTGAGTGAGGGAGTGATTATTGGTTGACACACACATCACACCATTGCGTGCCGGCAGCGTAGCGTGTGTGGCTGTTGTGTCCTTGTGTGGTGGGTGAGGACCGGCCTCCTCACCCTGAGAGCTCTGATTAGGAATGGGAGTCTCTTGGGCATTATTGTGCCGCCTCGGCCGGCTTTGCTCTCTATCGCCCGGACGATCTTGTCGCTCTCGGCGTCGACCAAACCATCAGACGACAGCAGAGGCACCACCTGACGAGACGCACACACACACACACACGAAGGCCGTATCCACGATTGCCTGCCTGAGCTCGCCCAGTGTGCTAGCGTGTACCTGGACGTTGTCGAACTTGACCTGACACCGCTGGGTGGTCGGACCTGAACACACACACGTCACACACATCCCTCCATCCCTCCCTCCCTCCCTCCATCCACGTGCGCCTCCACATGAGTGCGTCCTTCCGGTGAACTGATACACAGACAGACAGACATCCACACCTACCGTCAGGGAAGGAGCACGGCCCAAACAGAACCATGGCCGCCTCGGTGCTCTCCGGCGGTGGCGGCGTGCCCTCGGGCAGGTGCTGAGCATAGAGCTTCTCGCCGTCCTCTGGCGGCACCTTGAACACGTTGACCAGACTGTATACCCCGTCAGAGATGCGATTGAAGCCCCGCGTCACGCACACCTTCGTCCCTGCAGACAGACAGACAGACCAGTCACACACGGAACACACACGCATACTCATGCAAGAGTGAATATTATTTCTCCTCCTGTCAGCTTAGCTTGCCTGGCAAAGCGCCGAATGAGAGAAAGCGCAGCGGCACTGCCGGCGGGAGTCTTGGTGCTGGTGCTGGCTCCTCAGCTGAGCCGCCCTTTTTCTTTTTCGGCTGCCCCAAAGTGCTGTACAAGACCCGCCAGTCCCCCTGGAGAAGCGGCTCCACCTGCACCTGCACCCCACTGTCAGGCCCCTGTGTGGCCGCCAGCTGGCTGCACACATCCAGCACCTCCTCTCTGTCTTTCGGCGCCGTGATGAGCTCCCGAAGAGTGTCCGTCAAGGCCATGGTATCCGTGCTGAAGAGCCGGGATGGGTAGAAGCGCTGGTGGCGAGGGAGAGGGAACAAACAGGGGCTGTTGGGCTGGGTGGCAGGGCTCCTGCTTGGGGCAAGGAAGGCGTCGGCCGAGAGAAGCAGGACCAGGACCGCCATAGCTATCACTGCGGGTGGGATGGGCATCATCCTGTGCCGGATGAGTGATGCCAAGATATCCAATGAAAGATCATCCAGAAAGGCGGTCGCAAGCTGCTGACGTGCGCTCTGCCCCGGAGCTTTCCTCCCTTCTCCCCGCTAAGCTCGCAGCTTTCAGCTCGCGCAGATCCCCGCTCCCCCTCAGCCAAGCCCCAGAGGCCACCTCTCATGACGAGCGCCCGACATCTGCATCGATCCCTTCTCCCCGCCTCCCCCACTCAGTGCCCTCCCTGCCCTCCCATCGTCGGTCATCGTCGGCATCACTATCGATATCAGCAGTGCCGTCGGTTTGGCTTCACTTATCCCGTCCCGCGGCAGCTGCGTGAGGTGGTCAAGATGTCGTTGTTCGAGCGGGAGACGCCCTCGACGATTGAGTACCTGTGGCTGGAGCAGTTCAAGGACAAGCCACGGGTGCTCACCGATGTGCTGCAGCCGGACGAGTACGACACACTGACCAAGAAGTAGGCAGAATGGATGGATGGATGGGTCAGCCGGATGTATTCATGGCGCTTTCTCTGTGGCTGTCCGATGGCTATGTGTGTGGTGTGTGATTAATGTGCTCAGTGCGTCCCATGCTCCCATGTTCATCGCGCCGCTGACCAAGTCCCCTCACCACGACATGAAGGGCAACGGCATCGAGGCGGCCAAGGTGCAGCTGCAGGGCACGCAGGGATTCAGGACACTTGTGCTGCAGTTCCAGGACAAGAAGCACATCCTTTACACATCACTCGGTGAGCGCCTTCGACCATCCCCCCACACAGGCGCTCAGACATGCCGATGCCGGCCCTCCCCATCTCTCTGTCTCCTTTTCTCTGTGTCTGTGTTCCTTTATGGCTCAGAGGAGTTTCAGCGTGATGCCCAGGCTGCCTCGCCCCATTTGATCGTCACCGTGTTTGATGACCTCCTGGCCTCCAAGCAGCTGGCACTCCTGCGGGTCGACATCCTGGCGGCTGACATCGACCGGCTGCAGGCGAAACGGGTGCTTGACTACACGAGGCGGTTCTACACTGACGGGGCGCTGTTTCGGTGGGTGGAGAGCTTCAACCACCGGGCCCGAGGGTTTGACTTTGCCGGCTTCACTGGGAGTTTTCCTGATCACTGGCCTAGAAAGGGCTGACTCTCGGACTGACACCTTGACGCATGTGTATGTGCAACGGTCTGAGTCTGCATTGCGATGTGAGACAATGGCTTGACAATGACAGTGACAATGACATTGACATTGACACTGGTGTCTTGTGAGCCAGCACGGTGACGTTAATGTGCAGTGGATCACTCTCAAGGTCTGTTTGTTGCAGCAGTAACGTCGATTACGTCGTGTCAAGAAGAGACAGACATGAAACGCAGTAACAGACATATCTACATTACAGCGTTTCATATGTCTGTCTGTATGTAACACGACGCAATCGACGTAATCGCTGCCCTCACTGTGTGTCGCCTGCCTGCCTGGATGGGTGGCTTTCATGTAAGGGAGTACTGAACGTTGTAACGAAAGGGCTCACTCGACTCACGTGTGTATGCTGTGATGTGAAACAGTGGCGTACTTGTGTGACGTGACGTTCTGCACGAAACGAAACTCGTTGATGAATATAGAGGGTACGATATGATACACCCTCATCACGTTAGGGCAGCAGGGGGCGTTAGACGAAGTGGGTACGACACGTTAGGGCAGCAGGGGGCCTTAGACGAAGTGGGTACGATATGGTACACCCACATCACGTTAGGGCAGCAGGGGGCCTTAGACGAAGTGAAGGGCATTGACAATGGGGTTTTTCGCGGTGGATCTCGGCACAATGCTGAGACTTGATGACAATAAACGGGTCCACACCCAAAAAACGCTTTGTCCGTATCACTACCACGCAGACATCTAAGCAGTCGAGACGCTAAGCAACACACGAACCAAGAGGCCCATCCGCTTTATCAACCACCCTCCCTCCCCCCTATCCACCTACGCTCTCGCCGTCTTCGATCGAAGGCAGCGGTGACATAGCCTCCTGAGCCCTGCCCGTCCCAAAGTCGCCTCCGATATCTGCAGGGCAACACACACCCACACCCACACCAGGGGCGGGGGGCACGACAAAGGGAAAGGGGTCTGCGATGAAGGCAGGAGGCAGACAGGGGGGTGACTCGCTGCCATGACTATCCTCAGCCATGGTGGTGGCTGCGCGGGTGGACGGCTGGCTTGCTGATGGGGGCGGGGGGTTGTGGCCTCTCTTGCTGCCTGAATGAATAATGGGTGATGCAGACCACCACGGCATTCATAACACAGGCAGACAGACAGACGTGAGGGAGAGGGAGAGCGGATGGCCAGTCAGCTCACGACACGGCACGGCACGGCACTCTGCAGCCAGGCCATGCAGCCTACCTGTCTATCTCCCTGTCTGTCTGTCTGCCTGTACTGTGCGCACTACCCATTCACCCGCCCACCTTCTGCATCTCCAGTGCCGTCGTCCAGCGATGGCCCGCCGTTGTCCATCTGCCGCCTCTCCACTGTGCTGCTCAGATCCACTGGCACCGCGGGTGGGGGTGGGGGCCTTGGCGGGTCGTCAAACACCATCGCCGCCCTCTCCTGGCCGCCCTCTTCTTCATGATGTGTGTCGTTTGTCGCAGCCCCCGCCTCTCCTCCGTTGGTAAGGGTGTCTTGCCCTGCAGCACTGAGGGTCCCCTCCTCCTTCTCTGGCAGGAGGGGTCCTTCCTGCGAGGTGTCAAATGGGCTGGGGGTGGAGGGGAACGACCCGTGGTCGCCCAGCGAGGGCTCCACCTTCGTCGCGCCATCGCCGTCCTGCTCGCTGCCAGCAGGTGGGGGCGTGCCCAGCGGCAAAGCGGGCGGGGGTGGCCGCTGGGCGGTAGCACTACGACCAGCAGCAGCACTGCCGCCCTTGAGGATCTCCAGCCACGATGAGGCCTCGCCGGCCGTGAGTGGGGTGAACACCAGCCGCTTGTTGGAGCTGAACATCCGGAAGGGGCCGACGCGTTTGGTCTCCTGCACCTCTATCGTGGGGATGGCGGTGGGCGTGGCACTGCCACTGCTGGCAGAGGCAGACGGAGGGGCAGGGGGAGGGGACGGCTGGTTGTGGTCTTGGACGACAGACACGGTGGAGAGGTCGAGAGAGACGGAGGTGGCTGGGAGAGGGTCGGCCTCGCTCTTGAACAGGTGGAGGAAACGGTCATACGTCAGCACCAGCACACCGTCCTTCTGACGCTGGAACAGACCACTCGTCGGCCGCTTGACGATGCCTACGTCAAAGGCACACAAAACCAATGATCTCATCCCGGGACGAACTGGCTCAATGCATCACCGACCCACACACACCACAAACACAAACACCCTTTCTCACCCGCTTTCTTGACGAGGGACGTCTGTGGCGGGTTTGGGAGTTTCGTCAGCTCCTCCGCCTGACTGAGAAAGGCCGACAGGGCCACACTGGTCTCGTCCTCTACCCTTGTCTGCTGCATCTGCTGCTGCTGCTGGGGTGGCAGTGGGGGCCTCCTGGACGCCGACCCTCGCCGTGCAGACCGCTGCTGGGCCGACTGACCCGCGTCGGCCTCTGCTGGGTTGTGGGGAGGAGCGGGGCTGCCCGGTAGAAAAGAGGAACAGCGGACAGATGAGCAAGGAAGCCGATCTGTGGATCTGTGGTGGTGGGTGCTGTACGTACGTACCTTGCGAAGGGGTCTTCGGAGTGCATCATCTTGGCCACTGACACTTTTGCAGGGTCTAGTGCCTGCATCAGTGTGAGCGAGGCGTCGATGGACGACGACACGTGGGTGGTCGTGACTTTGAGCTTCTGCAGGAACTGATTCACCGTGTGGCGGACCGTCTGACACCGCCACTGCACCACACACACACACACACACACGGTAATGTATTTCGCACCGTCTGCGCGCCCATTCGCCACACCTGACCTGCTCCAGCTGCTCAAAGTCGGCAAGGAACTGTTGGAAGGCCTTGAGGTAGGCGTCCTGCGCCACTCTCGATTGTGTGGCGGCATTGGTGTAGAACCGCTCCAGCAGCCAACAGTCCCTCGCACCCCCTCCTCCTTCCCGGCCGCCCTGGCTGCTGCTGCCGTGGTCGTCGTCATGCGGTGGGTGGAGGCTCATGACCTGGGTTGACTCTACCGCGCGAAACAGACGCTCATACTCATCCCATTTTTGCCTGCATCGCATCCATCACACACGATCGCAACAAGTGGGCGTGTGTGTGCGTGTGTGTGTGTGTTTGTGTCTGGGGCTTGCCTGCAGTCTTTTTCTGTGGTTTCGAGGAGGCTCCATGCGGCAGCCACTCGGTCCGTGTGCTGCTTGGACACACGGGCATACTCTACCGCAGCACGCTGGAGACCACCTGACACAACGCAAGAACACACACACGTGTGATGCAACGCAACACGCAGATGCCTTCTCTCCCTTTATTTACGCACACGAGGCTCTCGCTCACCCACCCACCCTGTATGAGGTCCTCTGAGGCGACCTTGACGAAGTCTTCCATCTGCAGAGCCTGCTGCCGATTCAGCTCACGCAGCGCCTCCTTGACGGTGTTGGCGCCCGAGCAGTCGATCTTCCCTCCCCCGCTGCCGCCCTCGCCCCCAGTGCTGCTGGCGCTGCTGCTCTGCCGGCTGGGCGGCGATGTTTGTGTCGGGTGGGTCTGCTGCCGTCTGCCGCCTCTTGTCGACTCCATGCTCAGGGACCGATGCGGGACGGACCTCCGAAGGCTGTCGATGTACGCCTTGTCCATCTGCAGCCGCTGGGTCAGCGCCGTGGCCACGCCACTCACCATCGCTGAGCACACAACCACACATGGTGCTGATGGTGAGACTCTGAAAGATCTGGTTTTGCCGGTGGTTTTGGCTCACCCTTGGCATCATCGAGCATAGCGAATGCCCGTTTGTTGAGCGGCGCCATGAGTGAGCGGAAGGCATCCACCCGCGCCCGACGGTCGTCCTCAAACTCCTTCAAGGCGACGAATCCGTCTTTCTTGCGCAAGATGACCTCCATGGACAGGTGGGACCCCAAAGCCATTCCTGATGTTGTTGTCACTGTTTGCTCGCCTCGTAGGGTGCTGCGTGAAACCGCTGCTCGAAGAGTGAAGAAAGAAAGGTCTCCGGAAGAAAGGGGGGATCCCCGCAATAACCAAGACCCCAGAGGAGGCGGCTCAGCAACACTCCCATGGCATCTCTGTTGCCCTCCCTGCTGCTGTGCGCGCTGGCACTGTCGCGATGCTGCCTGGCCTCTGCCACCTCTGCTACCAAGCCTGGGAGTTCGCCAGTGGCTGCGCTGTCTGGCCTGCCGAGCCACAGCGCCGTCAGGAAATACAACCACATGTTCGACGGCGTCGAGTGTGCCAGCCACAGGGCCAGCGATGGAGATGACCGGCACATCGCCAATGTCACCGTCGAGAGCTGTGCTCAAGCGTGAGCAACCACAACACGCAAACCGTCACACCGCCTCCCGTTTGAACATCTGGCCGTGTGTGGTTATGGGCTATGTGGTTTGTGTGTGTGTGTGTTGGTCGGTGCAGGTGTGCATCTCTGAGTGACTGTCTGTGCTTCGACCTGACAGTGGCGGCAGAGCAGCCGCCCACCTGCCAGCTTGGCGCACCCGGCGAGAAGAGAATCGTCCGGCTCAGCAAAGCATCTGATGCCGGGGCGACCACCAACTTCTTCTCGGTTGCGGCTGATGGCAATGATGCGTCATCTGGCGGCAATGGGGACGGGGCCTTCGTTGGCGTGATGGCCATGGTGCGGGACTCTGCCGACCAGGGGTTTCTCGAAACAGATGACGACAAACGAGGTAGGAGGGAGGGAGGGAGAGAGAAGGGCACACAGTGGTGACTTGATGCTGGTCTGTCTTGTGTCAGTGCTGCGTCCAAATGCCACGCCGGCCACCACCACTGCCGCCAGCACCAGCTTGTCTGCGGCCAGAGTGTCCCCTCTGCTGTACTTCGACGCCTATCGAGTGCAGAACAGCTGGCTCAAGAAGCTGACCATCACGTCTTCCTATTGCGCCTCCCACGCCCACAAGCACAGCACAGAGACGCTCGCCGAGTGCGCCTCGGCGTGCATCGACCAGGAGGGCTGCGAATGCTTCGACTTCCACAAGGATGGCAGCATGGGCGAGCCGTCATGCCGTCTGGGCGCCAAGAACAGCAATGCCGTCAAGAGCCCGTCTGTGAGAGGCTACAGGGCTTATATCCGAGTTGGCACGGCGGAGGCAGCGAAGAGGGAGCAGGCAGAGAGAGAGGAGAGGGCCACCATTATGGCGGCCGCGAGACCCGCTCCTGCTCCCTTGGTGCGCATGGAGGCAGGGCTACAGGGCTCATACGAGGAGGGGAGATCCGGCGTGTGTGTCGTCAAAGGCGCTACGCGGGAGCATGTGGGCACCATGAGCCTTCACACGTGTGCCTTGAAGTGAGTGAGAGGGGCAGGTGAATGTCACGTCACGTCAGTGGCGGCGGTAATGATTGTGGCATCTGTCGTGTGGCTGTGCAGGTGTGTGGAGCAGCTGGCATGTCGGTGTGTGGACTTCACCGCCGAGGACGAGATCGGCCAAGAGGACGGCGGCTTCGTCAAGGGCCAATGCGCCCTGTCGATGGCAGGGAGTCCAGATGACTGGCAGCCCGGCATGATAGCTCCCGCCAACGGCACCATCGCATTCATGCGGAAAGGTACACACAGTGGCGACACAGGCCTGCCGGCGATCACCGGGACTGACTCTCTCTCTCTCTTTCTCCCCCCCCCCCGTCTCTCTCTCTCTCTCTCAGTGACCGAGCAAGCCCCTCCGATAGGCGACGACGCGCCAGGTGCCTTCGATGAGCCGCTCAGTGCCATGTCGATAGCAGAGGAGTCGGAGTGCCGCGCGTGCAACGGTGTGGGGGGTTTGTGCGACCTCCCTGTGTTGGACGTGACTTATCCAGGTCAGTACTACAGGACAGAGAGAGGGGGAGACATCAGGGGTGCGGAGACACACACATATGTGTTTTGCAGGCACGCACAACAGCGAGTCGTATGATTTGAGTGGCTGTGAGTGCCTGGCCTTTACCTGTGGCTGTGAGAGCTTCCACGAGAGCCAGAACAGGTCCCTTATCACACAGCTGGACGATGGCATCCGCGCCCTCGACCTGGACTTCTGCAGGTACACACACACACACACACACACCCCTTGTGACACCTGCATCGATTCTCTGTGTCCGTGTGTATGTGTGCAGTTTCGGTACGACGGAGGCCGTTTCATGCCACGAGAGCGGCCGCAGCACCCGCACAGCCGCCCACACATTCGCGTCAATCGCCGAATGGCTAGATGCCCATCCCTGCGACCTGCTGCTCATCCGTCTGTCCAACGTGGAGCGTGCCAGCGACACCGACCTGGTGGCGACCGCCCTCATGGCCAGCCCCCTTGCAAACATCATCTACCCATCAGCCATCGACAGGTCTACCACTGTGCGAGAAGTCCTCGGCAGTGGCCGCCATGCTGTCGTCATATGGACGGAAGATTCGGGGTTCGACGAGACGCTGGCGAGCCGGAACGACTTGCCCTTCAGCAACCATGGGGAGATCTGGACGTATTCTGAGGAGGGTGACGGTGGTGGTGTGTTCGTCATGCCCACTGTGCAGGAGCGGCGGGATCGGCAGAGAGCCCAGGTCGCCACGGCGCTGGACGGCCGGACAGAAGAGGACGTGTTTCTCAATGTGGCTCACTTCGGGCAGTTCTCATTTCTGGGGGTGTCTTACGTGGCCCAGCTTCTCAACGACTACGATCACATGATGCACATGGCCCTCAACGCGTCCACTCCCGCCACAGGAAGGCCATGGAATGGCGTCTTTGTGGACCGATACGAGGTCAAAGACAAAGCTGTTCTGCGCTTCGCCAACCGAATGAACGAGGCGCGAGTGCTCGGCATCGACAAGTGTGTCTACGCGTTCGCACACGACAAAGACGCGGGGGAGATCTTCTGTGTCGGTGACTACCCCGACCTCAGCCGGGCGTGGCGTCACGAGATCGGCTCACTCTACCTTCTTCCGGGCAGATCGGTGGTCGGCACCAGCAGCAATGGAGAGACACATTCGCACCGTGCTGATGACGGGGGCCGAGGCGTGTGGGTGAGTGGCCTGCACGGGCAGTCGTGGAAGTCCATGACGGTGCTGTGAGCGAGTGAGGGCGTGCTTACACGGCGTGTGCGTGATTTTACGTGTGTACGCGTCCTTTGTAGGTTCATCTCTCTCTGTGTGTGTGTACGTGCGTATGATATTTATATCTGTGTGCATGACTGACATGTGTGGGCGTGGCGTGTCTATGTATCGGGTCGGGTGGGGTGGGGCATGGCATTCATTACATATCGGTGTCTGTCAGTCAGTCAGTCAGTTTTCTGGTCTCGCAAGTAAGTTCTGTAGGAGTAGCCGTGTGCTGTGCCACCCAGCATTCTGCCGTATGCCTGTGGGTGGGTGGGTAACCCAGCCCAGCCCAGCCCCTGTACCTACCGTACGGCCACCAACATGATATATATATATGTGTATGTGTGTGTGTGTGTGTGTGAGTCTCGTCTCATCTCGTCTAATTGGGGTTGCTTACGTAATGGTGCATAAAAGCGATTTGGTGAATCATGCATTGCCCGTTACGTCATCTGCCTGCTGTGACATGACGCATCGCATGGGACACTTGAACCGAAGCAGAGACACGACAGACACCAGCGGGCTGCTTTTGTTGAGGCAATCGGTCGGTCGGTCGGTCTGTCTGTCTGTCCCTTGATGCATCCGTATGCATGCCATGCAGACCAAGCAGGCAGGCATCGCATCGTCCACACTGTATACAACCACAAGGCGACAGACCAGACACCTACAAGTATAGACACACCATATATCATCAGCCCACGGTGCATTGAGTGCATTGGCCATAGCGAAAAATACAACAGAAACACACAAGTAAGTCTCAGGCGGTGAATGGGTGTCTCGCACCATGTAAGGAAATCACCAGAAGCCGAATGGGGGCAAGAGTGAAAGACGCCCGGCAGCAAACCGACACTCGCATGGAAGAGAGACATTCACCGTTCAGATAGAGGAATGGATGGAGGAAAAATAATGCAGCCCAGCCAGCCAGCCTAGGAATGACAGCACGTACGTCACTCAGCCAGGCCTGCCTGCGCTCGGCAGGCGGAAAAAGAGCAACGAATCGTCGACCGACGTGACAGCCACTATATTCACACGAGCTGCGCCACCATAAGCCCGCAACTCCCTCTCTCCCTCCCTCCCTCCCTCCCTTTATCGGTTGATCCACTGACTGACTGACTGACTGTCGGGTCAGTCACGTCACATATAGTAAGGCCGCAGCGGCTTGCCCCGCCGGGCGGGGAGGCGGGGGGCTGGGCAAGCCACTGCGGCCGTATCACATGTGACGTGACGAACCCCAGGCAGGCTCGTAACACGTGTGTGTGTGACTCTCTCTCTCTCTCTCTCTGTGTGTGTGTCTCTCTGTCCCGTTGTTGACTGTTCACATGATGGCGTGCAGCGTGAGCTGCACCAGCTTTGTGTGAGGGACCGGGGCGTGGCTGACATCCGGCGGCACCATCAATCGACGCACCTCTCCAACTCGCATCGACGTGATCGCCTCCCCGAACCACCCGGGCAGTTCTGCCGGTCGGCACGTACTGCCAGGCTCATCGGCACACACCTCGCCCTCCCAGGCGTCGCCCCACTCGATGTAGTCGAACTTGACCTGCTGCTCGGCCGTAGGCATGGCGCCGCTGCCTTGCTGAATGATCTTGTACCGCACCCCCGATGGGGCCAGGACCGAGTCGTCACGAAACTCGCTGATGAACACACACACACACCCAGGACAAACGCCAGATCTGCACATCACATGGCCGTCCTCTCTCCCTCTCTCAGTTGATAAGCACCTCTCCAGCAGCTTGATGCACTTCTCGAAGAACACAGATGCCCCCTGCAGCACGCCGATGGGTCTGTCGGGCTTCGACTGGTCGTTGTCGTCGAAGGCGATGATCTTGCTGATGTCCGACGACCGTAGATACCTCCTCTGGGCGCAAGGTCCTGGGCCAATGTGCCCGTCTGGCGAGACAAGCAGGTAGAAACGGCCGTCCGTCGTCATGATGATGCCGCCTGTCGATCTGATAGAGATGTGAGTGCGGCCGAGAGAGCGATGAAAGCGGTGACGGGGATCTCTCGGGTGGTGGTTAAGGGTAAGATTGTCCGTGTAGCTGTATGCGAGCCCTTTGCGAAGCAGAAGAAGGAAGCAAGAAGCAGCTATCGAGCGGGATGAGGTTGTCCAGCGGTCAAAAGAGCTGATCTCCGTTGATCTCTGTCGCAGCCTTCTGGCGTGAGGCGTTCGTCTGTCGTGATGGCGAACCAGAACAACGCCGCTATCAACCGTCCAGATGCAGCCGAGCTGCTGGAACTGCCGCCCGGCGTCTCGAGCAAGTATGCCGCACAACCGACGTGCAACATGTGATTGTGGTTGTGTGTGCGCGTGGTGCAGGGTAGAGTACGCTAAGGAGGCCAAGGTGAACAACCTGGGCACCTTCTCCATCTACCTCGAGGACCACACACTCGGCAACGTGCTCAGATGGTACGTACGTGTCGGTGTCTGTCTGTCTGTCTGCAGGCACACTGTGAGCAGGGAGAGCATCATTCACTCACTCACTGGTGTCCGTCGTCCGATGTGTGTGTTGTAGGAAGCTGTTGGAGGACCCTGAGGTCAAGTTTGGTGCCTATCAAGTGCCACACCCACTCGAGCCAAAAATGCTTGTCAGGGTGAGGCTGAGGATCACAGGGATCACAGCATGGCACACATTGGGCGTTTCCGTGACTGACACACGCATGGCAGGTGCAGACAACGAATGCGTCGACGCCGATCAAGGCGCTCCAGACGGCGTGTGGGGGTGTGCTCGATGACATCAACTCACTAGAGCTCGACCTCAAGGTAAGCGACCGCCGTGTCACCCTCGTGGCGTGGCGTCCTTTCGGATGTATGTGTGCGTCATGGCTGGCTGGCTGCCTGTGTGTTCTGTTTGGCTGCAGAACCAGGAGAAGCAGTTCCAGGAGCTGCAGGGCAAGAGGGACCAGGGGCGCAGCCTGCTCTACCCTCACGCACACGACGCAAGATAGGATAGACAGTCGGCATTCATTCAGTGTCCGTCCACATTCTTTGTGCATATCGATCTGTCATGTCAACCAAGGGCTCTTTCTTTCGGTGTCCGAACGAACTTGGACTGCATTCATTGTACACACCACTGCACTGTTTGGAATGAACGAATGCTTCCTGTACGTCTGCAAAAATGACCGAGCCGTCCCTCTGTCCGCCACGCCCATCACACAAACAAATGAATCGTCACCAGCCAGTCGATAACCCGATGAGTGAGTGGCTCACTGACTTATGACTGACGCTTCTCTACATGACATGCAAAAAGGCCCCTGCCTGCTGGCCGTCGCCAGGTTCCCATGTATTTACTTCATTCGTCAGACTACACTCATTCTGTCATCCCTCTCAGATAGTCGGCAGCACCAGGGCAGGTCTAAATGGCGCTATCTTGTCAGCGCCCTCTCGCCACTCAGCCAGCACCCTCCCCCGCCCCTTGTTCTCGCGCCTCCGCTCGCCCCGCGGCATCAGATACTCAAACGGCCCCTGCGCAACAACAGGCATGTCACCATCGCTGTCGTCCTTAGTCCTCAGGCGGACGGCACCGCTCCCGTCACAGTGCATGAACACGCCCCTGTCCCACTTGACCCGACCGCTATACCGCAGCACCCACCCCGTGTCGTCACTCATCTGGAGCTCCACGACAAGGCGGCGTGTGGCGGGCGTGAAGCGCCAGGAGAGGGGCTGGAGAGAGGGTGATGGCGGGGAGACGGTCAGGTTGCCGCGCGGGAGCAGCTGAATGCGGGAGTGCTGCAGCGTCCCCAGAGCGGTGATGAGAGCCGCCTGCTGTGGGGGGCTGAGCAGCCAGAGGGAGTGGGGGACGACCGACAGGCATTCAGAGGGGATGTGCCAGCGGCCTGTCATCCACTTGGGGTGGATGTTCCACCCCGACACGGGCGACTTGGGTGGGGTGGGTGGGGCCTTCTTGCCAACCGGCTGCTCGTCCTCAGCCTCGAGTTCCTCTACCGTCCCTTCCTCGGCTTGTGTGATGATAGCAGAGCTGTCATCGTGGGTGTTGACCAGATCAGCCAGTAGCTGCATCGGCTCTCTGTCCTCCGGTGGTGGTGCAGCTGAGGGGCTGAAGGGTCCTCTGATGGTCTTGCCCCTCTTCTTGAGCACATCGCCCTCGCTTTTCCACCCCCAGGGGCCGCCCTGCTCATCGGTATCCCCATCGCTGCCGTATTCCAGTCCACTGGGACCGTTGTTGAAGACCCTTGTCAGATGATAAGAGAGCATCGACGCAAGAGGGAGGGCCAGTGACCATTGGGGCTGCTGCTGCATGATCGTTGGAGGCGGCATGAAGGCTGCTGCCGGTGTGGTCAGCAAAACCGCTGGCATGCATGAGGACAGCACCAGCACACCGAACACCCCAAAGGTGCCCCCAAGCAGCATGATGCAGCACACGGCAAACGCCCTCTCCCTCGTCTTGAGCCGCAGCCTCCTCTGCGTGGCCGCGAGCACCTTGTCCACGAACGGCGCGATCATGACGGCCATGGCGGCCCGCAGCCCCTTGGTCACCTGACTGCCCGCCCACACCAACACAAACACCTTCACGAACCGCTGAGTGGCGCAGCGAAGCGACGGGGCAGCCATAGAGGGACACGTCATGCGGCAGCACCAGGCCAGCGCCACAGCCACAGTGTAGTAGAGAGCGTTGAGCACACCATACGACAGCATACCAGCAAGTCCATACGAACGGATGCGGTCAATCATGGCGTGAAGGGCCGTCTTTCGCCGTTGCTTGAATCTGCGGGCGGACGACACGGCGGAGGGGCGGGAGGGGGAGGGGGAGGGAGGGGCGAGGACGTGGTCCGCGTGATGGCTGCCCTCGTCGATGAGCAGCGGAGCTCCGGTGACATTGAAAAGCGGATAAGGAACGTGATGGTCTGTCGCCGTCACGAGATGGGGCTGGCTGGCGACCTCCACTGCTGCATCATCGAGATCACGTGGATGGGCATGTGCACGCCGCTCTCTGACGCATCGTCTTGGCACCCGGTGTGTGAACGCCACTGTATCTTCGCTTGCTCTCGCGAGTGAGGCGGAGGCAGCCACAGCCGCGACAATCAGCCGCTTAAGTCGCTTCATGCTTATGTCGAGCAGCGCAGGGTTTGATAGGGTGGAGGGGTTTGCAGCCAAGCTCGCAAGTGTGGATGATGCAGGAGAGAGGCAGAGTCCATAGAGACTGTCCCACCAGCCTCCCTTACAGCGTCATGTGGCTCTTCAGCTTCGCAACGTTTTGCCTTCTATGGCACCTCATGCATGCCGAGATCTGCCCATCCTTCCTCCCTCCTCACCTACAGCGACCATCACGCCGCCTCGCCCGTCCCTACCGCCACGTACCTGCTCGCGCCAGGCTGAAGAAGGCAGACGATGAGTCACAACTGTCGTTCGAGTCGGTCTACTTCCAGGAGCTGGAGACCTTCTGCGGCTCCTCGTCTGAGTCACCGCGTCTGCGTCTGAAGGTGGGCCACCGGCTGCCCCGCCGTCGGCCTGTGGAGCGGCCTCGGTCGCAGAAGACGCTGAGAGGGCAGCGGGAGAGAGCGCGGCTGAGGCAAGAACAGATGGGAGATGTCGAGGCAATGGAGCATCAGGCAGCGGAGGGAAGGACGCAAGTGGTCGATGAGCACACGGCTGTCACTAGCGAGAGCGGACGCACTCATGCGGATCGCTCGCCGGTTCCTTCTGCGAGACCGCAGGTCAACAGCAACAATGTCCCATCTCATCTACTACCGTCGTTGCAGCGACCGACGCAGTCCCCACGTACACCTCCCCCTACCCCCAGGCAGCAACCGGCCAGCACCCCGCTCGGCTGGACCGATGGCTCCACCGTCCTCCGACGCCCGGCACCCTCTATGCCTCGCTATCTACCCCCTGCTCCATCACACTCGCCGTCACGTTCCTACGGCACCAGCTATGGCTATCAGCAAGGGGGGCGGCGTCGGTCCATCTCGTCCTTCCAGATGCCGTCCAACCGGCGCTTGCCCGACCTCTTGGCCATGACGCCGGGCGAGCTGGGCTACAAGCTCAATGGCGAGGGGCGTGCCAAGAAGGTGTGGAAGGTGCTGAGGGATGGGGCAGACCCGTGGATGATGGAGCCCCGGGAGCTGGAGGGCCGGTACGGCTTCTCGGGGGCATTTTCACACATCTTCCAGACGGTGGTGGATCGGCCACCTGTGGATGTGGCGGGGCTGCAGCGGAGCGCTGATGGTGCGGTCAAGATGGATGTGCGGCTGGGTGACGGGGAGCGGATCGAGACGATGCTGCTGCCACACGTCAAGAAGACGTCCGTGTGCATATCCACACAGGTCAGTCAGTCAGTCAGTCAGTGGGAGGGAGGGAGGGAGGGAAATGGCTACATGCCGGGAATGCTGGTGTTTGTGTTTCTCCTCCTCTCGTCGGCTGCAGGTTGGCTGCAGCCATTCGTGTCGTCCGTGTGCGAGCGGTGCGTTTGGGCTCCGTCGGAACCTGGAGGTCGATGAGATTGTGGGGCAGGTCTACCTGGCCATCAAACTCGCCAGAGAGTGAGCAACCCACACTCAGACAAACACACACACACAGAGTCTGTTTGTCTGCACGGTGTGTGTGTGTGTGACAGGTACGGGCTGCCTCCTGTGCAGACGTGTGTGGTGGCCGGCATGGGCGAGCCCACAGAGAACATCCACAACCTCAGCAAAGCGTGCGAGGTGACAAAAACCAAAGACACACACGCATTTCTGGCGCTTGTTTAAACTGTGGGTGTCGGTGCATCAGATCTTGCTCGACCAGGGCGGCTTTGCCTTCGGTCCGTCCCGTTTGTCGGTGAGTACGATGGGCCCGTCGCCTGAGGCCATCCACGGCCTGGCCAACCTCAACACCGTCCTCTCGTGGGCACTCCTCACGGTAAGTAACACAACACAAGAAACAAGCCACCGTCTCTCTGATGGAACTGTGGATGGATGGATGGATGGATCGATGGGTGCAGGCTGATCAAGAGGCCCGTCGGCTGCTGGTGCCAACCATGACGCACTCACTGGAGGAACTCAGAGACGCATTCGAGTATAGAGGACAGAACGACAAAGAGGCGAACAGACAAGAAGAACGCCATATCATCCTGCATTTCCTTGTTTGCAGGGGCGTGATAAGGCAACGTCGCGACTCGCGCAACCTGTTCATCGAGCTCCTGCTGATCGTGGGCATCACCGACCTGCCCGAGCAGATCGACTCGTTCGTGTCGCTGATCGACCCACTCACCAGGATACCCGGCAAGGACCGAGTCAGGCTCAACCTGCTGCCCTTCAGCCCTTGGACCGGCAGCGACGAGGCACTCCGGACACCTTCACGCGACAGAATCCAGGCCTTCAGAGACGTACGCAGCCATGCCCGCGCCACGCACACACTGACAGGTGCACCAGACAGACGCAATCGATGTGTGTGATGTGTGTGGTGCAGGCGGCGCATAGCTACAAGTTCACGTGTACAGTGAGGGAGCCCAGGGGTCTGGACATCCAGGGCGCCTGTGGCCAGCTGCAGCTGCAGCACTATGGCAGCGGCACTGCACAAGACCACCATGGGCTCATCAATGGCTCCCCTGGTGCAGCAGACGCGCCGGCCGCCGTGAGCAGCGGCCAGACCCACCCACACCCCCAGCCACCACATCAGGCTGGCCGTGCGGTTGTGGATGTGAGGCGGATGGGGCAGGGCACAGGCAGGGTGACGATGTGAGTAGATGTGACCGATGGATGGGATGGGAAAACTCTGTGTGTCTTTGGAGAGGGCAGTGTGTCGTGTGTCTGCCAAATCAAGTGGATCTGTGGATCTGTATGTGTTTTTGTGTACGCTGCAATGCCCTGCCACATGTATCATTGGATCGAGAGGACGGCGTGACCGTCGTCCGGCGACAAGCCTTCGTCTCCTGGCCACGGCTTGGCGAGGAGGCCTCCAGCTCGCACGAGACCCTCCTCTTTCTCGCCCGAAATGACGTCTGAGGTGACTGTAGATTCGGCGTTGGCCTTCCTGAAGAAGGACCATGGCGGCGGCAAGAACCTCTTCGAGCACATGACCCATGTGCTCTCCAAGGTCATCACCGAGAAACCCGCCGACGCCTATGACACCTTCGAGGCCTTCTCGCGATACATCAAGGAGACCTCGTTCCCCAGCGAGTCCTCGCCCGACCAGGTGCTGCCCATGCCCGAGGACCCCGCACTACTGGTGGGTGAGCCACCGGAGCGACGTGAATGAATGCCTAATGCGCGCGGGAAGGATGGCTGGCTGTGGATGTGGTGCGTGTGTGTGTGTGTGTGTGTGTGTGTGTTGCTCAGGAGCGTTTGCAGAAATGGATGGCAGAGACCGTCAACCTCACCTCGGTAAGTCACCCGGCAGCTCTCTGTTTGTGCGTTGACGTGTCCTGCCGATGGGTGCTAATAGGTGCCGGCGGGCGAGGACGGGTCTGCGCTGCCGGTGCCGTCGCTGCCCAACTTCATGGAGGAGGCCGCCATCCTCGAGTGGGCGGGCGTCGGTTTCAGCAAGACGGAAACGTACCGACTCGCGTGCTCACTCAGGGTGGGTGCGTGGGAGCGTTGGGGGGGGAGATCGGAGGGCGCTGTCAGTCGTGTGTATGTTCTGTTCTGTTCTGTTCTGTTCTGTTCTGTTGTGTTGTGTTGTGTTGTGTTGTGTTGTGGGTCCAGCGTCTGGGCGCGAACACTCCTGGCCTGCAGTCGCTCCGTTTCTGGGGCAAGATACTCGGTGAGTGGGCGGCTGAGGGGATGGGATGGGCGGACAGATGTGACGAACGCATTGGTTGGGCGTCGCACGCTACACGCACATTGACCAGAGGAACGCCATGTGTGTGGTGCAGGGACTGAGCGCGACTATTACGTAGCGGAGGGGCAGATCGAAGGCATCGACGAGAGTAAGTGTACCAGCCAGCCACCACACAACCAAACCTCTCGCACATCCATCCCTGCGTGTGTGTGTGTGTGTGTGTGTGTCAGGTGCCGACCCTGAGGTAGAGGCGCGCGGCACGGGCGTCAACACATACACCTACTGGGTCACCAATAACGGTATCACACACACACACACACACACACACGAGCGGTGGCGAGTGCAAGTGCTCGTCATATGTGTGTGCGTAGTATTGGAGCCGTGGGTGCTGCTGCCTGACGCGTTGCCCAAGGAGGTACGGTGCACACAACACCGCACACACCAAGAGCATTCGAACGTCACTTTGGGTGTGTGGGTGCAGATTCTAGCTGCCCGTCAGATCAAGAAGCTGTTCACCGGCAAGACACACCACCCCTCCACACACACAAACCCACGGACAGACGCCACATTTGCGCCTGTTGGTGTGTGTGTGGAGGGGTGGACGCAGGCGATCTGAATCGTCTGGTGATTTCCCACCCCTGGTTCCCCGGCACGGAGAAACAACTCCTCCGGTAACACACAGGCAGACAGAGAAAGGCATCCACAGACGCCCTCCCTCCACACAGACAGACACATGATTCATGTGTTGGTGTGTGGGTCAGTTGCCAGATAGCGTTGATCAGTAGCGATACGGTGCTGTGCCCTGCCGGCCTCTTCAAACCACAAGAGGAGGGCGGTACATCAACACACACACCACCACACACCCGCCGCCAACGACAGACAACACAGATAGACCAGATTTGTTTGCGTGTGTGTGCCTGTTTAACAGAGGGCATTGAGGAGGATTTGGAGTTTGAGTACCCGGTCGGCGAGGACTTCGCGTCGGCCGACAAGTGGACGCACTGCAGGGACTACATACTCATCAACGGTACCTACCGACACACGCACACACACACACACGCATCCATCCATCCATCCATCCGCAGGCAAGACCCAGTATCCCGAGGTAGACGAGGAGGCCGAGCCGCAGAAGGCCAATGAGGTCAGGCAACATTGCCGGAGAACCACCAACAGCAAGGCACATGTGTGTCTGGGTGTCTGGGTGCAGATCAATGCGCAGAAGGAGGCTGACCCGCCGCAGGACATCCTTCGCACGCTGGACACTGACCCACGTAAGTCACCTCACCCCACCACCACACACACTTGTGCCGCCCCCTGTTAGTTATCTGTATTGTGTTTGTTGTGTGATAATTACCGCAGCGGTAGGCGAGTCTGAGAGTGCGTGGTCGGTCAAGCAGGTGGGCGACACGGCGCCCTACACGGTCAAGGACGCCGCCACGAGCTACGCCGTCACGGTCGTCAAGAGCCTCAGATGGCCCGGGGCTGTCATTGCTGCACAGGTCAGTCAAGTCAAGTGGACTGCAGTGCAGCCCAGTGCAGACAGGGAGAAGGAGCGCACACAGCCACGCGCAGCACGCGTGTCTGCTTCTCTCTCTCCTGTGTGTGTGTGTATCCTGTCTGTCTGTGTGTGTGTGTGTGTGTGTTGTATCTGTCCGTCCCACTTACAGGGCAAGAAGTACGTGACTGTGTACATAGGCTATGGCCTGAAGGCTGGCGTGCCGCCCTTCTACCCAACCGCACCTGGTACCCTACGCAACGCAACGCCCTCACACAGGGAGGGAGGGCATCAGCCGACACGCACTCCCTCTCTCTCCCCTGCTCTCCGCTTGTGTGCGCGCAGGTGACATTCAGGAGGAGCCCGAGGATTTGGTCGAGCAGCCAGAGCCGCACCCACTGGAGGAGGAACTGCCGTCAGGTACACACACGTGAAGCCGCCCATTCACCTGTGTCACTTGTGTACACGTGTGTGTGTGTGTGTGTGTGTCACACAGATGGTGGCGAGATCGACGAGAACGCCCCGCCCGAGGAGGGGGAGGACTGATAGACACACACACCCACATGCAGCAGACACACCCAGGCGTGGCGTAGATAGGGAGAGAGTGGGAGCGAGGGAGGGAGGCGGACTGAGTAGATTCATTCATGGCATTCCTTCATGGCTGGCTGGCTGGCTGGCCTGCATGTTATGTGGATATATAGCCGTCCGTATATATACTCTGGCATGTGCTGTGCGTGCCCTGCCCTGCCCTGCCCTGCCCTGCGTTGTGTTGTGTGTGTATGGGGTGGGCATGCTTAGCTAGGGATGGCATGGCTCTGTCGCGGCTCGATTCGATGCAGCAGAGAGGAAGGCGGGGACAGGTGCGCGTGTGTGTGTGTGTGTGTGAGTGAGTGAATGCGTTTCTATGGATGTGTGGACGTGGGTGAGTCTGGTTGGCTGCCTTGGCCGCAGAGAAAGTACGTGAATCCTTGAAAGAATTAGCGATACGACAGGATCGTCTCTATCCAACCACACGCACAATCAAGTCACCCCGAGTAGGGAAGAACAGCCCATTGGTCAAAATACGACAAGACTGATATATAATGTAGCCAACGATATCCATCCCCTCTCCCCTATCCAGCCTCAGCCTGACGTCGATCACGTCCCATCAATCAGTCACCCAATCAATCAGTCAGTCTACAGCCGGTCAGGCAGCCAGTCGGGGAGCCAGCCAGTCATTCATTCACTCATTCAAGCCTGATACACAGTCGTGTAATCCCCAATTTGTTCGCGGCACATGGGGCACCGCCTCGAGCTCCTGCGCCTGCGCATCAAGTCCTCCGCGCACTCCCCACAGGCACACATGTGGCCACACGGGAAGACGGTGGTGTATGGTACGGCCTGGCAGATGACGCACAGGGCGGCCTCCACTCTTGCCTCTTCCTTTTGCAGCACCTCTTCTAATGTGGCCTCCAGCCTGTCCGCCTTCTCTGTGGCGCTGCATGACCAACACAGATAGACACACACCCATGGGCGTGTGCATCGAAGAGAGACAAGGCAGCCAGTTGCCGTGCGCCTCCGTGACTGACGTGGCGACTTCTTGCTTTAGGGATGTCTCCCTCTCAGCAAAGGCCCTGCAGGAACACATACCCAGCGATGGATCGATCGACAGGTGACTAACTGACGTTTGTTTGCTTACCCCTCCTTGATCTTGAGCTCCTCCTCCTTCTTCTCCTTCTCGGCTGCGAGGCCGTTGTTGTTGTCGGTGAGTGTGCGGATTTCGGCCTGCAACCTGGTGGACGGGCAGCAGACAACCATGTGAGTCACACATGAGAGACACACACACAAAGGTCTGTCTCAGTGGGAGGGGCATGTCTCACCTGAGCACCATGTCCCGGTACGTCTTGCCGTCCGCCAACCTGGCTCGTCAGTCCGTCAGGGGGGAAGCCAGGGAGGCAACCAGTCAGTCAGTCAGTCAGGGAGGCAGCCCGTCAGGGAGATGCCTATGTGTCACTACGAGATAATGGCCCTGACCACACGTCCAATGATCTCGCGGCACATAGGGCATGTAGCCGGATTCTGTGCGCTCCCCCGGCGCACGAGGGTATTCGCGCAGCCGCGGCATGCGCAGACGTGGCCGCATGGCACTATCATGGTGTTGCAGTCCCTGCTTTGGCAAATGATGCACTTCGTTCTGTCCGCTTCCCCCTGACTTCGTGCCTCCTGCTCCTTCTTCCTTTGCAGCGCCTTCGTTGCCTTCTTGTTGAGCTTTTGGACTTTGACCAGGTCCTTTATTTGTTGCTCGTGAATGTCCGCAAGCCGCTCACAAAATTCACTCAGCTCCTCGGTGGTCTGCAGCCCGGCCAGCTCAGCCGTCAGCCTGCATGCATAGATCCCCAAATGATCGAGAGACATAGAGACAACAGGTCGACTGTGTGAGCACGTACTTACCCCTCAATCTGGTGTTTGCGCAGCTGCTCGACTTCTTGTTTGAGGGATGTCTCCCTCTCAGTAAAGTCGCTGCACGCGCACAAACCCAGCGAGAGACCAATCGACAGGAGACTAACTGACGTGACGTGACGTTTGCTTACCGCTGCTTAGTCTTGAGCTCCTCCTCCTTCTTGTGCTTCTCGGCAGCCAGGCCTTTGTTCTCGTGGGTGAGTGTGCGGAGGTCCGCCTGCAGCCTGATGGACGGGCAGCAGACAACGCAGTGACTCACACATGGGAGACACACACAAAGGTCTGTCTCAGTGTCAGGGGCTTGGCTCACTTCAACACCTCCTGCCGATTGGCCTTTGCATCTGCCTCCCTTGCTCTGCACAACACAAGAAACCGGAAAAGGGCAGGTTGAGCACGTGGGGACGTACCTTTTGAGACCGGCGGTCTCCTGCTGGGCGGTGACGGTCAGCTGCTGGGCAGCCGCCTTCTCCCTCTGTGACCTGCGCTCATGAATTCATCGAGCACACAAACATCAGCCCGTGTCCAATTGGTTACACAAATGAGCGCTGACCGTGTGGCGTTGTCTTGGGCGACTGCGAGCTGCTGCTCCTTGGCCTTCATGAGCTCTTGCGTATTGCGCATACAGAGAGAAATGCACAAAGACATACAAACACCCGCACACCCCAGAGAGAAGCGAAAGCGTCACTCACTGCTGCTCCTGCTCCCTGTGGCTGCAACCAGCACATGACAGAACAAAACGCCCGTCAGAATCGCTCGTGTACGACCCCCCCAGTCAGTGGCCGACCGACCGCTGAAGGTCTTCACGCCGCCCGCTCCTTTCCTCTTGAACGGCGCTCACCAGCCTGTGAATCGACCATAGGTGCACTGATACATGGATGGACGTGTGTCTTTTTGCATGCTGCTTGCATGTATTACCGGTTGATGTGGCCCTGCTTTTGTGCCATTTGGTGGTGGAACACCATCTGAAGCTGTTGGATCTCGGCCCTCAACCTGTAGATGCAAATCATAGTCCACTGAAAACTCGAGTGTACACACTTTCGCCCACGCACCTGGTGGTCTCCATCTGCAACGCTGTCTTGGCCCTCGCTGTGTCCGCCAGCTGCTGCAGGGCTGCTATGGCTGCTGCTGCTGCTGCCGCCAGCTGCTGGGCTGCCAAGCCACTGATGCACAGACAAACAGGCGGACGGTGCAAACAGATGACATGAGGCTCTCTCTGGCCAGAATTCCCATACTCCTCCAGTCTTCTCCTGCTGGTCGGCGGCTCCATTTCCTCGTTCAGGGAGCCATCCATCTCCTCGTCGGCGTCCATCTCCTCGTTCTCTTGGGGTCTGGGCTGCTCCTGCCGTCCTCCTCTCCATCTGGCCTGGCCGGCCCCTCGAGCCTGATTTTGACGGAGAAGGGTCTCTTCTTTCTTCGGCATCTCTGCCTTTCGCCTGCACGCGCACAAAACCAGCGAGAGACCAATCGACAGGAGACTAACTGACGTGACGTGACGTTTGCTTACCGCAGCTTGGTCTTGAGCTCCTCCTCCTTCTTGTGCTTCTCGGCAGCCAGGCCTTTGTTGTTGTCGGTGAGTGTGCGGATTTCGGCCTGCAACCTGGTGGACGGGCAGCAGACAACCATGTGAGTCACACATGGGAGACACACACACAAAGGTCTGTCTCAGTGGGAGGGGCATGTCTCACCTGAGCACCATGTCCCGGTACGTCTTGCCGTCCGCCAACCTGGCCCTGCACAACACAAGAAACGGTAAAAGTGCACGTTGGGGGGGTGGGATATCGAATACATGCCAATTCACGTACCGTTTCAGGCCGGCGGCCTGCTGCTGGGCGGCCGCGGTCTGCTTCTGGGCGGCGGCGGCCTCCTGCTGGGCGGCCGTCTTCTCCCTCTCCGACCTGCGGTCATGGATTCATCGAGCACACAAACATCAGCCCTGTATCCAATTACACAAATGAGCGCTGACCGTGTGGCCTCTTCGCGGATGGTGGCCAGCTGCTGCTCCTTGGTGGCCTTCATGAGCTCCTGAGCCCTGCGCATACAGAGAGAAATGCACAAAGACATACAAACACCCGCACACCCTAGAGAGAAGCGAAAGCGTCACTCACTGCTGCTCGTGCTCTTTGTGGCTGCAACCAGAACATGACAGAACACAAGAACACAACGCCCGTCAAGATTGCTCGTGCGCAACCCTCCCCCAGTCAGTGGCCAACCGACCGCTGTAGCTCTTCACTGCGCCCCCTCCTCTCCTCTTCCACAGCCCTCACCAGCCTGTGAATCGACCACAGGCGCACTGATACATGGACGTGTGTCTTTTTGCATGCTGCCTGCATATACTACCGGTTGATGTGGCCCTGCTTGTCTGATATTTGGTGGTGGAACGCCACTTGCAGGCTTCGCATCTCGGCCCTCAACCTGGAGATATACAACACATAGACCACTGAATTCACCTTGAGTGTACACACTTTCGCCCACGCACCTGGTGGTCTCCATCTGCAACGCTGTCTTGGCCCTCGCTGTGTCCGCCAGCTGCTGCTGAGCTGCTATGGCTGCTGCTGCTGCTGCCGCCAGCTGCTGGGCTGCCAAGCCACTGATGCAGAGACAAACAGGCGGACGGTGCAAACAGATGACATGAGGCTCTCTCTGGCCAGAATTCCCATACTCCTCCAGTCTTCTCCTGCTGGTCGGCGGCTCCATATCCTCGTTCAGGGAGCCATCCATCTCCTCGTCGCCGTCCATCACCTCGTCCTCCTGCAGGCTGGGCTGCTCCCCCCTCTCTCTTTGCCATCTGGCCTGGCCGGCCGCTCGAGCCAAATTTTGACGCTGACGGGAGATTTTCCTTCACCGGCATCCTTTCTCTTTTTCTTCTTTGGTCCGTCTCCTCCTGCCAGCTAGTGCAGGCGCCGTTGCTCCTCCCGCGGCGCGCTCTCCTCTCCTGGCCTGCCAGTGGGGGGCCTCTCGAGCCGATTGCTGACAGTTGATGGGCGATTTTGCAGTTAAGGAGAATAGAAAAAAAAGACGCTTCGTGTCGAGATTCTCGACCGGAGGATGGGGGCCGCATGCGCATATAGCATCCGGGCCGGCTTGAAATTCAATCCCAGCCGTGTGTCTGGGAGTCCGCTCTCTGTCTCCGGTTTAACCTGCCGTATGAATGAGTATGTTAGTGCTTCATCGGTCACGAGACGCCATGCGCATGAGACCAAGGTAAGTCCATCCAACACTCCATTCCAGCCAACCATGAAGTAGAGAGAGCCAAAAGCGTACGGGTACATCGATAGACGCCATATTTCAGCTTTCAGTCCGTTAGCACATACATACATATACGAACATTATGCACACGGCACGGCACGGCAACATGACTGGTACGTTCTTCTTGACCAGTTTTATCTTAGCTGCCCCACGCACACAGACAGATCACTCCCAACACCACCAACCAACCACCAACCAACCACCAACCACCAACCTCCGAATTAGCTACCAGCCACCGGCCAAACGACGCGCACACACACACATGCACACGTGTCTCGCCATCTCCACACGCACACACGCATATAAACGGACACGTACATGTGTAGGAAACACAGATAGGGAAGGGAGTAATAGTGGTAGATGAGTGACTTCATTTGGGGTGACTTCATTGGCAAAAGCATTGGCTAGAAAGGAGGAAGAGGTAGATAGAGAGTAAGGTGGTCTGCCTGGGGGCGGGAGGGGGAGGGGGGGAGGGGAAGGATGTAAGAGGGGCGGGAGTGGGCAAGGACGGGGGGTGAAGCAAAAACAGGGTGTCTCTCCTTCGCAGGAAAAGGAGCGAGGAGCACCCGACAAGGACCTGTCTGTCTATCGGTGTCTGTCTGTCTTGGTTGCTCTCTGTTAATTCAGTGCCCACCAGAACATACCCCCCCCAACGCACACACGGCCATCCACCGACCCACCCCACGTGCATATGGACACGCCAAACTCACCCACAGCCGATCACACGACGGCACGCATACACGAGGGCCATGCATGCCATACCATGCCACCCACAAGCAGACAGGCAGACACTCACATACATAGACACCCAACGTACATATCATGGTCTTCTTGACTGTCCACCGGACTGCCCACCGCCCCGGAACATGCGCAGCCACTTGTTGCTCCGCGCCCCCTGTCCGCCGTCCCCATTCGAGCCCACCATGTGCATCGGACCACCAGCAGACTTGGGCATGTTGTAGGGGTACGGCAGCGTGCCGGACGGACCGCCGGCAACCGACTGGTCCATGCCTCTGCTGCGTGACGATGTGCGGAGGTTATACGTGTGTTGTGGGTGGTTGGTGTGGCCGTGGAGGGAGGTCGGGTAGGCGTGGGAGGGGGAGTTGTCGATCAGCATGCCGGGAGAGTTGGCGTATTCGTGGTAGCCGTAGTCACCGTCATCTTCCTGCAGTCACAGACAGAGACACGAGGAAAGAGTGGATCTGATGTGTGAAGCCTCTCCAGGCGTCTGTGTGTCTACAGGAACTTACCGCATACTCCTGCTGTGCGCCCTCATAGACGTCCTCGCCATCTCCTCTCCCGGCATAGTGCGTGGCCGGCGACCCGTCCATCCCACTGCTGACACCAGCCTCATACCCAGACACACGTAACGACCCGATGCTTGAACCGCCCCCAGCATCAGCACCAGCACCCGACCGACGCGGGCGAAGATTGCGGGCGATCTTGCCGATCGGTAATGGCGACGGCGGCGGCCGCGCGCCGAATTTGGGTGGGCGTCCCGGTGATGATGGGCTCCCCGGCACTCGTGGATTTGGCCAGTTGGACCACTGGTTCCACCCTCTGCCCGCACCGGCACCTACGGAGCGTTGTGAGAGGTGGAGAGACGAGGATGCTGCTGACGGGCTCCCGCTCGACAGCTGGTCAGTGCTCCTCAGCGCCGATGGGGCGTCGTCGCCGATCTCGGTGCTGGCCCCTCTGTCCAAAGATGCGCGCGTGTTGTCTCGCTTGCCGAGTCGCTTCTCGAAGACGTCATCGACGTCCATTTCGTGCTCGGGGATGCCGTCCTTGATGGCCCGGGAGCGCCGACAGTAGACGCATGGGCATGGACCAGATGGGTCCGGTACGAAGCCGTAGCGACGGGCGGTGGGGTTGTTGGGGTGGTAGGCGGCGGGCAGTGAGCAGCCGGACGGCTCGATCGGTGCACGGGGTGGCTCCGGAGGGAACAGAAGATTCGATGTCTCGGTCTCCAAAAGCCTATATAGTAGACGGACGGTATCCATCGATGGGATGAGAAACGACGACAGTCTTTTGTTTGTGTCACCACCCACGCCCCAAGTGTGTACCCTACCGACCATGCGTGCTGTAGTGCGTCGCCGGCCGTGGGTCGTTTCTCGGGTTCCCAAGTGAGGAGTTGTTTGCAGAGGTCGAGGGCCTCGGGAAACTCCTCCCACGGACCACGAGTCCAGTCAATCTGCACATCCACACACACACGAGCTGCCCGTTGGCGGCCATCCACTCACTCTTTACCCCCTTTTCTCTGGTCTTTCTGAGAATGGCGAGTGCTTCCTTGGAGTTTGTCATTTGCTCCATCGGGCACGGCGGCACAGCCTGTGTGGCCACACACACACATACACACATGTGTCTCCCCACCCACCCCGCATGTGTGTCTGGTGCCCCTACTGACCGCCATGAGAATATACAGGATGACCCCCACGGCCCACACATCCACCTGCTGGCCGAAGGGGTAGCCCTCGTACACCTCCAGCGGCAGGTATCCGTGCGTCCCTGCCAGCCGCTTCGGGTGCGGCCCGGTGCGCCGCTCCTCGTCCAGGATGTCCGCGGCGTAACCGTCCAAAGGGATCACCGTGTCAAAATCCAGCAAGAGCAGATTCTTGCTGTTGGAAATCTTAAACACCAGACTGGCAGGGGGGAAGATCATTGGTGTGTGTGTTTGGGGGAGGGGGGGGGTTGCTAGTGTTGGTAGCTGACTTTTCTGGTTTGACGTCTCTGTGAAGGAGGCCAAATTGATGCAGGTGGCGGATCGCCTGCATGGCATGGCAGAGACACGGGGGCAGGTGTGTGCGTGGGTGGTGGGTACGTGGGTTGAGAGAGAGGGTGGCACGTGAAGGGCTAGAGTTGGTTGCCATGCCTGTGTGTTGTGTGTACCGTACCTTGAGAATCTGTCTGATGATGTGTTTGCATTCCTCTTCAGGGACGGACTTTGCCGTCAACAGGAAATCAAACAACTCACCACCGTGACACTGACACACACACACACACACACACACACACACATGGCGCATACACCACACCCGCCCTCACGCCAACACAGGCGCGGTGCATCGATCATGCCGTGCAGTGCAGTGCAGTCAGTGCGTGTGACCTTTTCCATGACGACATAGTACTCGTTGTCCGACTCGAAAATCTCGATGAGGTGAAGGAGGTTCTCGTGGGGCGGCAGACGCAACAAACGCGAGTGCACGTAACGCCTGATGGTCGACACACAGCAGATGGGGCAGGGGTGTCGGGTATGGTGTATCTGGGAGCGGTGCGGGGGGATGTCTCGGGTGACTGACCATTTCTTCTCGTCCAGTGGCGTGCGGAAGCTCTCCTTCTTGACCACCTTGATGATCCGCTCCTCGCCATAGGCATCAAACGCCTGTCAGAGAGACACAAGGAAGGTCGACAAGCAAGAGACACAAAGCCCCCTCCCCTCCCTAGGTAGCTGACTGACCTCCTTGAGCGTGGGTCTCTTCTTGTCGTTGAGTCCGCCACTGATGCTCAGCGTCTCACCTAGCGCGTAAAAGTCCTCTATGTCCTGCCCCTCCAAAAATCGCACGATGTCCTTGCCGCGCGGACACGGCCCGCGACGCGTCCACCCACCCCCACCGCCGCCACGAGGAGACCCCATACCACTCACACCACTGTTGCCCGAGTGCTTGAGGTGATGATGCTGATGCGAGTGGTGGTGTGACGCGTGATAGACCGTCGTGTGGTGGGAAGAATGGTGCTGGTGCTGGTGTTGGTGCTGGTGGTGGTGGTGGGCTGTTGCGTCGACCGACGGCTGTGGGACCGGGTTGGGCAGCGGCGGCGGGGGGTTGGGGGCCATCATGGTGCTCTGCCCGCCAGTCGGGTATGGGTTCCCGCCGGACGTCATCAGGTATGTCGGTGCGGCAGGGGCGGCGGAGAAGTGGTGGTGATGGACGGAGCCGGACATACGTGATGGGTCAGTCAATGCAGTAATCAGCTGCTCACTCAGACGGACAGGAGGGAACGGGAGAATCGGGATAGGCCGCTGTCACTCACGGCCGTGGACGGATGAGGAAAGGAGCCCCGCGGCAACCAGTTCTTCTGTCAAAAATCGCCCTGACAACACACGCAAAGTGGGGCCTCTGTGTACAAGCATCACCGTGATGTGTAAGGTGCCACTTGTGTGTGTAACCTGTGTGGGGGGGGATGGGTGTGCGGTTGCCGCTCGGCCCCTTGTGTGAGAAACGAGACCAGGCGTCGGATGAAGGCTCTTCAGAATTGGGATGGGGCAAGGCAAACAGAGGGAGGGGCGCAGCGAAAGGGGCAAAGAAAGACAGGCAGGGTCACGCCGCCCGTGGCAGCAGGGATGGGCTGGGTCCGTCAGTCAGGTCAGTGCTGCTGTCCACCACATGGTCGCACAGAGAGGAGGGGAAACCGTGGGCGGCTTCCAAGGGGCTCGGCAAAGAGGGAGTGGGAGGTCAGCCGGACTGATTGAGCTCCTGCCTCCGTTCCCCCTACACTATAGATGCCATTCTCATCCACCAGCACCGCCAAATTTTCTTTCTTCGTCGCCGAGCTCGCATTGAAGCCCCCAAGCCCCCCGCATGTGCATGCGGCATATGGTGATAGACCATGGACAGTGGTGACCCAGGCGATGATGGCGACGTGCCACTCGGCCTTGGCGAGGAGGACGACGATGATGAAGGTGAGGGCTCATCTGCATCGTCAGAGGACCACCAGAGTCCGCCGCCCAGGCGGGCCACCAGGAAGCAGCAGCAGCAACAGAGGCATCGACAACGCAAGAGGAAGAGCGAGGACGCCGCCGATGGCGATGATGAGGGCGAGAAGTCTGTGACGAGTCGACGGAAGCATCAACGGGCCAGGAGGGGAGCTGGGAGGCCTGCACGACGTGAGTGAGCTCAACCGAGATGACTGCACACTGAATGAGCATGAAGCGCGATGGCTGTTGGTTGAATGATTGTCGTACATACGGTGTGTTTTGTCTTGTGTGTGTGTCCGCAGGCCGGGTGGCTGACTATGCCGAGATGGATGAGGACGAGGTGAGAGAGAGAGGACAGCAGATGATCCACGGGTGATCCACGGCCGACGTTTGTTTTGTTCTGATCACTCACTTGTTTTGCGATTTCTCTCCTCTCATCATGTCATGCAGATGCTTCAGCTCGCTAAGGCTCTCTCTCTGTCCGAGATGCACGCCAACGAGCCTGACGACGACGCCAATGCTGATGGGAACGGGGAGAGTCAGCCCCAGAGCTCCTCAGCAGCAGCAGCTGCTGCTGCAGCGGCTGCAGGTGAGGAGCAGAGCGCACCTGCCGCAGCACCAGCACCAGCACCAGCAGCAGCTGCCGCCATGCCTGTGGACGTCGACGAGGATGGCCAAGGGGAGAATGGCGACGGTGGTGGTGGTGGTGGTGGTGGTGGTGAGGATGACAGTGGGGAGAGGGAGAGAGGGCGGGGTGGCGGGGGGCGGAAGAGGGCCAAGCCCAAGCCGCGGGCAAGGAGGCAGAGGGGACCAGGTGAGTCATTGGATGAGTGGATGGATGGATGGGCAAGTGCGCGTGGCGAGCTGATGGGTGGTTGGTTGATTGATTGCGTATGCGCATTTTCAGAGCAAGACGACGAAGAGGACGATGACGATGAAGAGGTGACACACACACACACACACACTCAACTGCGTATGTTGACGTGCCTTGTGTCTGTTCTTGACTGCAGAACGACCTCCAGCTCGCCATGGCCATGTCACTCTCCGAAATGCAACCCAGCCAGCACCAGCCCGACGACACCGACGAGCAGCAGCAGCCGTCATCATCCGCAGCAGCAGCAGCTGCTGCTGCTGCTGCTGCACCATCTCCACCCTCACACCCGCCGCCAGCCCCTGCCGCCGCGCCCCCTGCACAGAGCACTGCCAACGATGCCGACCGGAGCAGCGGCAACGACGATGACGGCCAGGAAGACGATGACAGCAGCAGTAGCGACAGGAGCAGCAGTGAATCAGAGACTCCTCAGCCCCGCAAGCGCAAGCGGCAGGCGCGCAGGAAGCCGTCCAATCGCATGACCGACTCTCAGAGGGAGAGCTCCGGCCCTGAGAAGCCCGTCAAGGGGCCGCGGACCGCCGCGCGCCAAGAGCAGCAGCAGCAGCAGCAGCAGGAGGGTCATCAGAGGAGCGGAGGGCCAGCGGACATGTCAGTGGATGAGGCGCATCAGGAGGACGGCCATGGAGCCGACCAGGATGATGTATTTGAAGAGGTCACCGGCCCTCCGACGGTCCCGATCGGCGCGACGGCCCGCTCACTGGGCGATGGTGCGAGGGGGAGGGGTGGAGGTCGGGCCAGGGGTAGGGCGAAGGCCAGCGGACAGGGCCGGGTGGCTGCAGGGGCACCCAAGAGGGGGGGCGGGAGGAAACGGGGAGGCAACATCGTGAAAGCAGAGGAGGTGAGCTGGGGCACGCTCGTGGATGGGACACTTTGTGCTGAGTGGATCTGCTGCTGTGTCGTGTGGTGTGGTGTGCAGCAACGTGTGATGGCGGAGGCCGTGAATCGAGCCAAGCGCTACCTGTGGAATGCCTTTGTCAAAGGTTAGCAAGCACGAAGCACATATGCAACCGTGACGCACCACTGTCCCTCCCCGACACACATACTGACTACAGGTGAGGATGCGGTGGATCCCCGCTCTCTGCTCGTCCCCCCTGCCACCGAAGCGTCTTCCTCCTCGTCCGCAGCAGCAGCAGCTGCTGCTGCTGCTGCTGCAAGTGCTGCTGGTGGTCCTGATCCGGGTGTGGACGATGGTGAGGGTGACGTGTGTCATGGCCGCATCACTGCCGAGTGTCTCAAGAGGGCCTTCCAGACGTGCAACATAGACATCGCTGACAAGGAGATAGAGGTGGGCTGTGAGTGAGGAGGTAGAAGACAGAGAGAGGGCTTGCATTGCACGGACCTCTCTCCCTCTGTGTGTGTGTGTGTGCAGGTGATGTTGAAGTTGTATGCGGGTGACGCCGACGAGATCGACTTTGACACGTTCTGCAAGATATTCGATGTGAGCGATCAGATCACGTCGTGAGTGAGACACACGCCGTCCATGCGGTTGTGTTGGTGCCTGTCTGTCTGTCTGTCTGTCTGTCTACAGGACGCCGGCCTCAAGGTTGAGAAGAACGGCAAGGTGTGGTAGACAGACAGACTGGCGCACTGAACAGGGGGAAAAAGGCACCTGATCTCACCTCTGCCGAGACTACTGCCGTAAGCAGCTGAATGATGCTTGGTGTGGGTGTTCTGTGCGTAACCATGCATTCATCCGATTGTGCACATGTGTCATTACACGTATGAATCCTTGAATCAGCGACTTCAAAAAATACCCACACACACCAGTCAAGCACCCAACGCACAAACCGAAAAAAGAGCACGACACTGGCACATCCCCGTGTGTCTGCAAACATCCGCCCACCAAACCCCCCTGCCCTCTGCACGTCACCTGCTCACATCCTGCTACGTCCACTACTGCTGTCTTGTCGGCTCGCCAGTGTCGCCGTCCTGCTCGTTCCCGCGTCGCTTTCTGAACTCGTCGTCGCTCTGCCTCTTCGTTGGGTCTCCCACGTGTGACTGAGGGGAGGAACCAGACTCGGGGGACCCAGCCGACGAGGAAGGGGCTGTCTCAGCCTCGCCCGAGACCAGACTGAAAGCACCGCAACACGGGATGATGGGATGATGGGATGATGTCACTCCCTCACGCTCACGTGTCACTCACTCGGCGATGTAGGTCCTGCACTCTTCAACCTTCCCTTTCCTCGCCAGCAGTCGGACGTGCTGCTGCTGTTTGAATCCCCTCACGTAGTACCGGAACATGTCCTTGTCCTTGACCGAGCCGTCCGGATAGAGTGTAGTCTCAAGCGCCTGGAAATCATCCCAACCCAGCTCGGACAGGTCAGGAGGGTGTATGTCCAGTTCTTTCATAGCGGTTTCCGCTCGAGAAACGAGAGTGGCGCGAGATTGGTCGACCCCCATCCTGTTGTCCTCTTCTCCGATTTCTGTTTCTCCTTTCCCTTTTCCTTTCCGCTCGACCTTCAAGCTCGCACGACATCCGGGAAACCCTCTCTCCCCCCTCTCTCTCCCCTAACTCGCAAGATTCGTGCCCACTGCATTTCACACCGCACTCCCTCCAACCAACGCTCAGAGAAGTAAGGCCTACCTACCAACCTTTCCCTCTCTCGCGGTGTTGAAGTGCTATCGCGTTCTCCTCTGATCCTCTCCGCGCTAAGCTCATTGTTGAGGAGGACTTTCGAGACCCTCAGCTGAAAGGACCGACCGAAACCCCATCCCACTCTACCAGGTGTGCGCCATTGTCGCTCTCGCTCGGGCTCTTCCCACTGCCGCTTTCGGCAAAATGACCCGGTGTGGGACCTGAACCTATACCATAATCCCCTGCAG
>CDMY01000486.1:24318-54250 GCA_001179505.1 Vitrella brassicaformis | reverse complement strand
ACACACACACAGAGAGAGAGAGAGAGACACGACACATTTCCATTCCTCCCTCCTTGCTTGCCGTGACTTTGTGTGTGTCTCCCTGCTTGTGTGCTTACGCATGCCAGTCTTGGGTGGAGGTAGCTGCTGTGGCTGTGTCTGTGAGAGTGTCTGCGACGCCATGTGCAGCTGGCTGTCCTCCATCATTGCCTGTTGACTGGCTTGCTGGCTCATCTGCATCTGCATCGCCATGGTGGCTGCTGCCGCCGCCAGCTGTGGCATGTTGACCTGTGGGTGGTGCGTGTGGGTGGCGAAGAGGGGCATGTTGAATTGAGGAGGGGGGTGCATCACGTGCTGCGGCTGAGAGTCCACCCACCCACCGCCAACCGGCTGCATCACTCCGACTTCACCACGAGAATGAGACAATCAATCGAAGCAATCACTATCACATCAAGGATGAGTGAGGTACCCTACCACAACCCTGAAACCCAAGACTCGCGCGGCGCGAAGCCCATGTATCGCATCTCTCGTTTGCCCTCGACGGCGCCCATCTCGCGGCAGAAACGACCCGTAACGGCCAGCCTGTCTTTTCCCTCCTCCCGCCTCCGCCTGCCTATCGGCCGGCTATCGGCTTCCCCCGCGCCAGACGATGGCAGAGCCCTTCATCGCCGTGGGCATAGGGCTGTGGCAAGGCTACGTAGCCGTCAAGCTTCTGCGTTCCACTGCCAACATCGTCAATGATGTGTCATCGGGCAACCTTCCAAGAGCAAGCGACGTCGTTCGGGTTCTTATGGCGCCGGCTCTGGGAGACATTGACCCAGGTATTGACCCGCCTCAGCCAGTGGTGAACTTCGTGGCTAATGCAGCGGCAGCGGTCGAAGAGGAGGCTCCCGGGCTGGTGCCGCAGATAGCGAGTACGGGCGCCCAGGCTGCCATGCTGCACGCCTCTGGCGGTGGGCTGGACGCCTTGGCCGGCGACCTCAACCCCGTCACCGACTTCTTGCTCACTCACGGCGGCAATGCCGTCCATTATGGGACTCAATTGGTGCTCCAAAACCAAGAGGAGGTGCCGTTTGCGAGATGGGTCCTTGAAAGCGTTATCGAAAAGGGCTTCCAATTCGCCGGTGAGGGAGAAAGGCAGACACACGTCAGTCGACACACATGGACGGCTTGTCCTCCCTGTCTGTCTGTCTGTCTGCCTGTCTGCCTGTCTGTCTGGCTGGCTGGCTGGCTGGCTCCATCAGATTGGGACAAGGTGACGGTTCAGACGTTGGTGGAGTGGACTGAGAGGTCGGCAGCGGCAGGGTCGGCCTCTACCACTACACAGGCAACACCGCTGGAAATGCCCGGCCTGCAGACCGCGTGGATCCTGGCGTTTGGCAGAGCCAAGAACCTCTTCGACATATTCGATCTGGAGGACGGCAGTCTGTGCCGCCACCACCTCGTCCGAGATGTCAATATGCTGACGGACGAGCAATTCGATGCGTGGGCGGCTGGCAAGGAATCCATCGGCTTTGCCCGGTGTGTGGCGGTGATGCTCGAGATGGTCATCATGTGCTCCGACATGTGCGCCGTGTGCAACCAGCACTTGCTCGACGGCAAGGCGGTCGCCGCGCCCTGCAAGCCAGGCGGCGAAATGAGGTGGAAGCTGGGCAAGACGTACAAGCACTACCAGCAGACCGCGATGGGGTGGGTGTGTGCGCAGTGTGATAGCACCCTGGTGCTAACCAAGGCCGCCGCGGGCACCATGTGCGGCGGCTGCAGTACCGTCGTGGCGTCCGGCGAGCCCGTCTACCACTGCGTCACTTGCCCCAACACCCTCTTTGTGGGCGTCTGCACCCGGTGTGAGGCCGCCCAGGGCTTCGTCCGCACTTGCCCCGAAGGCCACCATCTCGTCCTGAAGGTACACTGGCCAAACGATCGCTCAGTCTGTCTAAACAAAGGTCATGCTGGTACATTGGCTATGTGTCTGTCTAAACAAAGGACGCCTGCAAAGAGTGCAATGAGTGCCACAAGTACACGAGCAAGCGCCATCGGTGTTCGGTCTGCGAGTACAACCTCTGCCAGTCTGAGACGTGCATCAGGCCCAACCGGAGCCTTAATAGCAGCTAGACAGACACTGTCAGACAGGCCCGCTATGGCTTAGTCATGCAGCCGTGTTTTTTCCCTTTCCTTGTCAATCGGGGATTTCCCGATTAATTCATGCATCGATGGATCCCTGTATGTGCGGGGAACGTGTTGTGTGTTGTGTGTTGTGTGTCTTTGTTGTTGTGGGCCATCCGCATGTGTCAACTTAGTGGATTGACGAGCCTTTTTGCCCAGAATCCTTGGGGGGTGATCAACGCATTGGCGGGATTTGCGTGCCTGCCTGAATTGCGTATGGTTGGTGTGATGTCAGCCAGCCATTCGTCATGGGTGTGTATGGGTGTGTGTGTTTGTCTTGCCTAGTTGCCTGCCTGGGTTGGTTTTTGCCCTCAACGATCAGAAATAGCTGAATCGGGTGTTCTCTAACTGACGGTGTGTGGGTGTGGATCGCGATGCACTCGCAGAGCAGACAAGAGCAGACTGGCGTGGTGTTTTTGTTTGAAAGTGCTCCTGGCACGCAGTGGAGTGCACGTGCATGCGATGTGATGAGACCGATAGTTCGGGTGTGTCTCGTTTGTGTGTGTGTGTTAATTCCTTCCAGTGGCATGAGAAGCACGGCTCGCAGTGAGTAAGCCAACCACGGATAAGTGCAGTGCATGAGGCGGGGGATATCGATACGTACGGATGTGTGGATGGATGGATGGATGTGCATGCTTCGGTACGTACAATGTGCGGATGTGATTGACTCACTTTGTTTGGCTGTGAGAGAGAGAAACCTGTGAGACATGCGCGTACGTCGTACGTACATGAGTATGGCTGCTTAGCCGCCGCCCCCCATCTCTCCCACGGGCCCCAGCCCATCCCCCCAACCCCAACCTTCGCTTGAAGCAGGACGCTTGTTTGTCGAATCCCGAGCGCAAAATCCTCCATCTGGAGGCTTATTGCCTGTGTAACATTCAATGTCTCCCCGGGCCACATTCCATTTGGCCGTCTCGGTCACAGTCTTCTTCACTCTGACGGCGGCGACCTCACCAAACCTCCACCGCCTGAGGTCCGAGCACGGCCAGGCTGCTTCCCCTGAGGTCGCCACAGAAGCTCTTGCTGCCCCGCTGCCGCGTGTGTCTTTGGAGCAGGGAGCATCCCGCGGTGTGTATGAGTTGCTGCAGTGCACTGCACCCCACATGTCATCAGGCGTGCTTGACCATGGCTCGTTGGCTGAATCGTTCAGGGACATCGGTGGAATCCATCGTGTCGTCCCGATTTGTGCAGCTGCACGACGAACGTAGGTGTGTATGGATGAGGAGTGCACTGCTCATTCATGTCTCCGCGCACATGTGGAAACGCCACACACACCTGTGTATGTGTGTGCAGAGGCCAAGAAAACAACGACCACAGCCCCTGACGCAGACTGCAAGAGTGACAAAGACTGCAATCCGCCACAGAAATGCTTCAAGAGCAAATGCAAAATCGAAAGAGATAATGTTGATTCCTGGTACGTGCACACCCGCAGGGACACACATGGAGGAACACATCTCTCTGTCTGTCTGTCTGCCTGTCTGTATGTGTGTGTATGTGTGCGTGCGCTGTGAGTGTACAGGTGGATAGTGTCAGCAGCGAGGGGGCTTCTGTAGAGCCCTACACACCACACGTCACCTTGAGGGGTGCTCAGCGTCTGTCTGTCAGACAGTCTGTCTGGACGTGCGTACACAATGGCTCTGGTGGTGTGTGTGTGTGTGTGTGACACCACGCGGCCCCTTTGTTTGGCCTGTGCCACTGCCTGAGAAAAAAAGAAGCTCGTCTCAAAAATCTGTAACACGTACCGGCTCATCAAAAAGGTCTGAGCCAATGCATATATATGCCCAAACGCGCAACGCAAAGCACTGACACTCACCCGGCCGACTTGCAGGGCATCACGCTGCTGAAGACTCCCCAGGTAGAAAACACACACAGCAGGCTCAGCTCACACCACACCACATTCCATCCACCACCGGACCGACTTAACAAAAGGGTCTCTACGCACATCAAATGACAGTCATTCTGTCAATCAACCGGAACGCCGATGGACCCCACACTCACTCACCCTACTGCGGCGCCTCGTCCTTCTCACTGCCGGTGGTGTCGTCATGTGTCTTGCGTCGCTTGTCGACATGCTCCTCAGCCGTGGCAGTGGCGACGGGACAGTCAGCCTCGCGCCTTTTGTCGTCGTGGTGATCTTTGGGAAGCTCCTGGTGGAAGGCCCAGGTGAGGCCAAAAGGGTCCAGCACACGACCATAACGCGCGCCCCAAAAAGTGTTCTGACCACACACATATGAATCCATACATCAGGCCACCTCGTGTGCATCTTCTTGCGGTCACCTGCAGCTCATATGTGACCTTAGCGCCGTGCTCGATGGCGCGGTTGTACCACTCGTCGGCATTGGCCACGTTGAGGTGCATCGTGCAGCCGGAGAGGCCCTTCTCCTCGCCGTCATCGAAGTTGTCGGCCATATAGAGGTCGCAGCCGTGGACCTTGACGTGCAGGTGCATCACCTTGCCTGTCTTGTCATCCTTATAACCTGCACCGACACGCACAGCATCCACCACGCAGCGATGAGTCTGGCGCTGTGTTGTGCGAGTGTGATCTGTCTGCGTGTGTGGTTGCTTTGCTTACATCCTTTGTTCTCTCCGAGTACGCCCTTCTCTATCCACTTGGCGTGTTCGACTGCTGCTTTGGAGGTGACCTCACACACCAGACCCAGCTGGGTGGAGTCTGGCTGCTCTACAGGCTCGGATGACATGCTGGCGACGACGGCAGCTCGAGGAAAGCGGCCGAATCGATGAACTGTTACGCAGATCTTCCTCCACCTCCAGAACTGAGCCTTGGAAGCTCGCATTGCACGTCTGTGTGCGCGAAACGCTGTGATGGTCTGCACCCTTTACATTAAATCCACAGCGCCACGGATAAGCACTGGCCATCGGCACACAGGTACACGCATCAAATATCGTCTGTATGCATGCAGTTTGTGCGCACCCAGCCAGTAACCTAACCTGCAACCATGCCCCATGCCCGTGCTGCTGGCGTGTGTCCATTCCTCTGTGCATTCAGTGCCCCAGCCTCACGTGAGCGACAAGACAGTCCGACCAGTCTTGTCGCTAGCGTCAGCCAAGGGTTCCTCAATGCAGACAGAGGGAACCAAAACCAGCGAAGCAAGATGGGAAGTCGGAGTATCCACCACACACCAGACACCTTCGTGGTCCTCTCTTTGTTTGTGTTCATCTCTGTTGCCCGCCCACCGTCAGATTCAACAATGCATCCGGCGCGTCTGCGCACCTTCACGGCAGGGATCCTAGTTGCCGACAGCAGCAGAGTGAGCCTGCTGCAGCAACTGAGACCCCTGCCGCCCAGGTGCAGAGACGCGACGAAACGCATCAGTCAGCAATAGCAGGGCCAACACACGCTCAGGATAATGCAGCCGAAGCCTTTCTGCTCTTGCCAGCCTTCCAAGCTAACATCTCTGACTGCCATGTGAGGGAGTCGGTCAGTAAGCCACTAAGTCAGAAGTCAAGAAGTCAAGACGTACTTTCCATCCGCCAGTGGCAGTCAGTGGATTGACACGCTCCGACGGGATAGAGAGAGACGCTCACAGAGGCGAGCAGACGGCCGCAGTAAGTGAGACGACACGACAGCAAGGGAAGCGAGAGAGAGAGCAACAAATACTCATACGGATGGATGGATGTGCACACACACAAGGAGGACAAGACAGAGAGACAGGGAGGAGAGAGAGAGGGAGAGGGAGAGAGAGGAGTGGCCACAGGGAGGTAGTGGCAGGGCCACGTGTCATGGATGATGCACACAGCATTCATTCACACATCAGCGACCCACGACCGACCTATCACACCACACACCCGACCGACCGACAGCACCACACGCACACGTATCTACAGCAGCCACCCCGCCCCGGCCCCGCCCACGTGTCTGAGGCCCCACTCTCCTTCACTCTCTCCCCTCTCTCATATTAATTATAGATCTGATCTATATATAGCAGGTAGGTACATAGCCAGAATCAAGGCCATCCATCCATCAGGCACGCCAGAAAGTGCTCGCCTCGCCCAACCTGCCTGGTGCGGGAGGCGGGCCACCCACCACACACAACATACACACATACAGACATACGGAGGGATCTGATCTGCGATCGAGGCATGATGTACACGCCACAGCACACCACAACACCCCACACCCGCCCCCGCCCCCCACACCACACCACACCACACCACACCAGCACCCGTCTTGGCTTGTGTGTGTGAGTCAATGAGTCAGTGAGTCAGTCAGTCGCTCAGCGGCCCCCCGGCCCCCTCGCCGTGACGCCGTATGGCCTCACATACGACTCGGGGTACCACCCCACCTGACATGCACACACCAGCCACAACACATCACATCCATGTGCACACATGATTGCATCATGAGCCCACGAGTGTGTGTGTGGCTGACGTACGTGATGTGTGCGCGAGTTGCGTCCGAGCGCCCAGCCCTGCTGCATGCTGCCAGCCGGCGGCTCCATGGTGTGGTGTGGTGTGGGGCAGATGACGTCCCCCACCTCCAGATGGAGGAAGTTGCCGTCAAACTTCCCAAAGTACGGCCCACGCATATCCCACCCAGGATCAGGGAAGCGCGCGAATGCCTGGACGTACCCAGGTGGTTCCCACGGCTGGGGCAGGGGATTGTGCTGGTGCTGGGCCCCGTAGCTCATGGTGGGCTTAGTGCTGGGCGTGGCGATCATCGTGGGGGTGGTGATGGTGCTGTGGGCGGCCGAGTGCTGGCGAGCCGTGGGCGTGTAGGGCACCTTTGGGGCAGTGGAGGGCGAGAAGTGTTTGGGTGTGTAGGAGACGGTAAGAGGGAGTGGGGACGGTGGGGTGGGCTGCGGGAGGAGGGGCCCGAGGGGAGGGGCAGGGGCAGGGGCGATGGCCGTGTCGGTCTGGGTGTGCTGGTCTTCTTTGGGCTTGGGGGTGCTCAGCTGCTGGATGGTCTGCTCCTGCCGATTGATGATGGCCGAGAGAGACAGGACAGTCGTGTCCTTCTCAGCGACGCTGCACTCACACACACAACAGAACAACAAAACAGCACGACCACACTCATCACATGCACACTCCCTCCCTCCCTCCCTCTCTGGCTTGTGTTGCTCATTGCTGACCTTGCCTTGGCAGCCTCCAGTTCTCTCTGAATCTCCTCCAGCCGCCCCCCCATCTGCATTCGCTCAGTGTCGACCAGCACACGCACCGCCTGGCCCACACTCATCACGGCCGGCATCGCACCCTGCAGCTGGTCCAGCAGCGCCACCGCCTCGCTGTCAGACATACAGGGTGGGGCAGGACCAGCCCCCAAACCAACACCCATGCCCACATCCACACCCTGGCCGACACCCACGCCCACGCCATTCGTCGCCGGCACCAGGGGGAATGCCTGTCCGGCCCCCTGACCCTCCTGCTGCTGCCCCTGTATGTGCTCCTGCATGCCGTCCATCATCGGAATGATGTTCGGTGGCTCCATCATCACCATCGGGGGCTGCTGTGGCTGCTGTTGCTGTTGGGGGGAGAGGCACGCAAACGGCACTGCAGCTGCTGCGGGGGCAGCAGCGGCAGCGGCGGCGGCAGCGTCTGCGCCTCCCTGCTGAGGTTGAGGGGGAGTGTGGGTGTGGATGTGGTCGACTGGCGCCGGCATGGGCATGAAGGGCAGTGGCGAGGAGGGGCCGGCCGGTGGGACGGAGGCCTCGCTGCCGAGAGGTGAGAGGCATGGCCCGAACGGCTGTGTGCGGCTGGATACCGCCCTCTCCTCCCGCACCACCCCATCACCGCTCTGCTCCCCCACGCCCAGTGAGTGTTGTGACGCAGCCAGGGCCTCCTCGCCGTCACTCTCGTCCTCATGCTCGCCGTAGCTGTGATGATCCAACACAACCCCCACACCACTGGGAGGCCCCGACAGGGAGGCGGCCGAGCAGAAACTGTGTGCCTCGATCTGCGCCGAGAGCTCCTCCTGCTCGTGGTGGTACTCGGCCACCTGCTGCACGACCGGCGGAAACGAGGGCGGCGCGAACGACGGCCGGGGAGGGATGAATGGCTCCCCCTCCGTCACACGCCCACGCTGATGCTCATCATGGTCATACGACGTGGTGCTGGGCGCCTGGGTCTGTGTCTGTGTCTTGTTGCCGTCGCCCCATTCCTCTGTCCAGGTGGTGGGTCCGTCATCGTCTGGCTGGAGGGATGATGAGGTCGACGGGCGGATGGAACGAGAGGAGGGTGCGGCGGGCGCCACGGGCTCGGGGACGGGGAGCGGCTGGCTGGCTTGAAGGCTGAAGGGGTTCCTCGGCACGGGTGCGGTGATGGGCATGCTGGGGGAGGGGCGCCGGTGGTCTTCCAGCAGGATGGCGTAGCGCTTCTCGCCGATGGTCTTCCTGACGTCAGCCAACGTGAAGTTGCTGCACGGCCACACACACAAAGCAAAGAGCGGGTGGATGAGTGAGTGGGTGCGTGTGTGATCCCGCTGTACACACCTGAGCTGCATTTGCATCTTGCCGCCGGTCTGGTTGGGGTCCGACAGCTTGCTGCGCCAGAAGATCAACACAGGACCTGGTTTGGCAGGCAGTACACAGCCAGACGAACACACACAACCACACAGCGACAGACACATAAGTGCACAGCCCAGCCCAGCCCAGCCCTCCTCCCTCCCTCCCTCCCTCCCTTTGTCCATCCATCCATCCATCCATCCATCCCCATCCCCCCATCCATGGCTCTATCTATCCCTTGACTGACCTCTGCAGGTCACTCTGGCGCCGTCCGACCGTATACTGCCGATGCCCTTGTCCTCAAAGAACACATTCTTGTACACGGTTGCGATGGTGTTGCGGGCGTCCGTCCGGTGCTCGCCCTTGCGCAGCGTCAGGATGATCGGCACGTTGTCGTCGCGACAGTCATGATACCTGCACACGCAACACACACCACACCCCACCACACCTCACATCACCCCATCACACACACCATCGTGTGTCACCACAGACACCATCGAGTGCTGTCTGTCCAGATGCACTCGCTGTCTGTCGCTGACTGAGCCACCCACCCAGGGAAAACGGTGATGTGCTCCGCAGACGGCATGTCGCTGAAGGGCTTCGGCGCGTATTTGGTGAGGATGGGGATGCAGCCGATGGCGACGGACGGCATCTTGAGGTTGGCGGCCTGCAGCTCCAGCACATGCTGCTTCGGCTCACCCTGACCCACGGCGGCGATCTCCACGTAGGCCAGCTTCACCATCTCGATCTGCTGCAGCTGCACCCGAACCGCTCGACCACGCCGGTCAGCGCTGCAGGACAGTGGAAGGAGCGAGCGTCAAGCCAAGAGCTTCGACATGGGCTTCGACGGCTCCCCTTCCGGGCAGACTCGCAGCGGTTTCACGGAGCACCCTAGCGGCAAAAAGCGAGCTGCCATCTGTTCTGTCCCTATGAAACACAAATCACTCACCAACGCAGAGGAATCCGTCACTGCTTGCCGCCAGCATCTTCTGCTGACCACACAGATCAGAGATGCCGAAAGACGCCCCGGCAGGCGCGTCCTCCGCCGCTGCTGCAGCAGCAGGCGCGGCAGGCCGCAGCAAGAAGGCCGGTGCGCCCTCTGCCTCTCGCTCCCCCTCTAGCACAGCGTCCAGGGCCATCCCGTTCAACCGCGACTTGTTCCGGCGGTTCATCAAGCTGGTGACGGCGACCTTTTATGACGACATCCACTTCGTTGTGTGCAGCTTCCTGGCGCGAGAGGAGAGGGCGGTGCTGGAGAAGGAGATCAAGGACAGGCTGGATCTCTACGACAAACAGGTAACACACGAGCGGAGGAGGGAGGGAGATGCAGACAGACATGGTGGACCTGTCTCTCTCTCTCTCTCTCTGTGTGTGTGTGTGTGTGTGTGTCTCGGGCGTCGTCAGCTGCGTGAAGCGTTGGTTCACCTTGAGCAGGAGATGATCCTCGAGTGCGAGAAGCCCTGGGAGCGCGCCAAGGGCTCCCCGGCGTACTGGCGCATTCACCCGAATGTGGTCCACTCGGTCAAGTGGCGCCTGGACGAACTCGACAGAAACCTCAAACAGGTCAGTCACCCCACCTCCACACAAGGTCACGTGTGTGACCTTCGCACTACACACACACACACACATACACACACATACGTGGATGTGTCTTTTCACGGCGGTGCGCGTGTGTGTGTGTCTGTGTGTGTGGATGGGTTGCAATGCAGGCAGTGTCCGACGCCTTTTCGATGGACGAGTTCGTGTGCCCCCGGTGTGGTGAGAAGTACACCTCCCTAAAGGTGCAGCTCTTCCCGCGGCACCCTGACGACGGACACTTCCTATGCGAAAAGTGCATGGAGAAGCTCAAGGCTGGGGTCAGTGACTGAGAGAGTGGTCGAGGGAACAAGATACATACACACACACACACACACACACACGTGTGTCGTTCCTTCCTGCAGGACAGCGTGGCATTGCGTGCCTTGACGACAGAGCGTGAGACCCGCGCCCGCCGTCAGCTGGCGACCCTGATGGACGTCATGAACCGCATCCAGCACATGCAGATGATCCACTTCCCCCTTCCCGTCAAGGAGAAACAGCCGCAGGGGGCGGACAGCGACGCCAACAAGATCACCCAGGCGGCATCGCTCGCCGACGCCTCCATCCTCAAGATATCCAAGGACACCGGGGATCCCTCGGGGCAGAAAAAGACGTCCAAGGCGATTCCCTGGCTGACGGTGCCCAAGCCTGACGAGGTGGAGGACGGGCCGAGGGCGGCTGTGATGGCGGTGCGGCCGAAGGGTGAGATGAGCGGGGTAGGGATGATGGCGTCACGGCCGGGTGGTGGTGTTGGGGGCTTCAAGATCGAGATATCGACCAACCCGACGGCTGGTGTCAAGAGGGAGGCGCCCGAGGGGCTGGGCGGCCTGCAGCCTCCCGGCAAGAAACCCGCCACCAGGTCAACTCAACACCAGTGAGAGCTCTTTTGGCCGACTGCATGTTATGTGTGTCCATGTGTGTGTGTGTGTGTGGCGGTGACGTATGTGTGTATGTGATGACTGCAGTTCTGCCAACGACCCCCGTGGCAATCTGATGGACGTGGAGCAGCTGCTGGCCATGACGCGCCCCGTCAAGAAGGAATGACATACATGGCGGGGCTGGGGAAGGGGGCGTGAGAGGGAATCGGTTATGCATTGATTGGCGAGGGGCCTGCCGGATGCCATGCCCTTCGCTCGCTCGCTGTGTGCAGGGATGTTTGTTGACATGACATCGAGTGTTTTTTCGTGTCGGCAGGCAGACAGAGAGACAGACAGACAGACAGACGTGTAGATACGGATTGACGTACAGCGGTTTGCAGGTGGCATGATTGGATTATCGGATTATCAGATAGATTTGTGCGTTAGAATACGTTAGTTACATGTTATGTGTGTGTTCTGTGTTGTGTGACTTGACTGACTGACGTCCATCCATTCTTAGTGTCTCAACCAACCAACCGACGCATCATGGGGGAAGCTGCCCACCACACCACACCATACCACGCCAGACATCCATCAAATTGACCCCGTCACCTCCCCTCACAAACACATGATGAATGACATCGCGCACACACAGCACGGCACGGCAGGCACCCCAGAGCAATCCATTCTCCACGTAGTCAATTAGAATCGAGACCCACACACACGTCATGAATGCCGGGCAGCACACAAAAGTGATGACTGACCCCCACCACCAACACCGCACCACACCAGACAAGCTCAGAATGACCATGTAGTGCTGTGTAATGACGTGTGTAAGTGGGTGCTTGCCTGGCGCTTCAGCCGCTCATCCATCCCATCCAAGTGGTTCGGTTCGTTCAATTAGGTGTCTGTCTGTCAGTCGATGGCTCACCTCTTTGCTGAGTTATCGACCCCACACAACACAACACACATCATCATCATTGTCACAGACAGACAGACAGACAGGCAGGCAGCGAATTGGATAGACGGATGGGATGGATGCACGGTAAGAGAGAGGCCAACCGAGTGAGTGGGTAAGAGAGAGAGGGAACAGTGTGTGTGCGTGCCCTTAGAGTGATGTGTGGGCGTGTCGCATCCCGTCACCCGTCACGCCGGCCGTCTCGGTGCTCCGTCGTCGCATCGGTAGCGCAACGAAACATGAAGATGGCAAGGCACACGTAAGACAGGATGCACCCACGCCGCCACACCACAGTCTCTTTCTTAAGAATGAGTATACAGCAACCCAGCTAGCTCGTCTTATCAGTGTGTGTGTGTGTTGGGGTCTGTCGGGTCAATCGTCTCTCTTCAGACAGAGCAGAGAGAAAAGGCCGGCCGATAGAGAGAGCTGAGCTGACCCGCCTCATGGCCCCATCCACGATCGCTTAGTTGCCGTAACAAAAGTACTAGCGCATTTGCTAGTGGTGACTGACAGGCTGCCTGCCTGCCATGGCTTCTCTCTGTCCTCGCATCGGTCGTCGCAGCGCACACATATAGGTCACGCACCCACCCACACACACACGCAGGCAAGCAGGCAGGCAGGCAGGCAGCGGAAAACGACCCAATGTAGCCATGGCATGACTCATCCATCACCCCCCACCCCCACATCAAAGCAGGCACACACACACACACACACACACCACAGGCAGGCAGTGAGCCAACCGCACTCGATGACTTGAAGCAACAAAAGTGGACCGACCAGTGGGATACAATGAATGGGAAGGCAGGCAAGGAGGCAGGCAGGGAAGTGGTGTGGTATCTATCGGCTCGGTAGGCGACAAAATTGCTAGACTAGGGAGGGAGAGAGAGAGAGTAGCAATGCGACGGAGGGAGGGAGGGTCTTATTGCGTACACCTAGGAATGCATCACACACATCACAAATATATACGGGGCGGTGGGTTGGTTGCTCGCTCACTATATCGGACCTGCCTGCCTGCCTGCCTGGTGTGTCTAAGGGGGTTGGGGGGCCAAGGGGGGGGAAGAAGGAAAAAATCTGTGGCTTGTCTTGTCTTGTGTGCGATGGGTAGCTGGCTGGGTGAATGGGTGAGTGAGTCAGTCAGTCGGCCTCTGAGCAATATATAGGGAGGGGTATGGTCGTATGGTCGTCTTATTCAAAAAGAAAAGGCAACGCGGCTTATGCGATGCGATGCGATGCAGGTACGCTACCATACCCACACGCACACACACATACAGACACAGATACACACAAGGCAACCCAGTCAGTCAGTCAGTGGGGTCGGCCTGCTTGCCTGTTTGCCTTCTTGCTGCCTGTCTGTCTGTCTGTCCCCCCGGTCCCCCTCCCTCCCTGCTGCCGTGCTGCCTGTGTTTGTAGCTATCTGGTTGGTGTTTACACACATGATACACACACACATACACATAATACAGTTGTGTTGAAACCGACTAACGAATCAAGCAGGGGCGGTGTGTGTGTGTGTGCGCCGTTCAAATCACGTGTGTGCCTTGATCTTGATGACGGGCGGGCGGATGGATGGCTGTCATGTCTCATGTCACCATGCACACACACACGTACGCAGCCAGGCAGACAGACAGTGGGCCGACAAAAAAAGAAACCGCGGCCGGCCATGCCATGGCCCTCCCCCCCTCTCTCCCTAGATGGGTCGATCGCCTTCACACGCACGTCACTCATTCATCACTCTCAGACACTCATTCTCCTCCCTCTCTGTCTCTCGCCCCCAGCCGCCCGGCCGCCCGCCTCGTGTGTCCGTCTTGAAAGTTGCAGTACAGCTATCTATCGTACGACACCTCCGCGACTCCGGAATGCATCAGCAAGCTGCCAAAGACAGCAGAGGGCCAACACGCTTGTGTCTCTGTGTCTGTGTGTCCAGCTGTCTGTGTGTGCAGCCGTACGTTTCGCGGCGATTGGTCGGTGGTCAGGATTCCTCCGCCCCCTGCTGCTGCTGCTGCTGCTGGTGCTGCCCCTGCTGGTGTTGCATCTGCATCAGGTTGATAGGGCTGCTGCTGTTTGAATTGTTGATGAGGTGTGCCGGGACCTCCTCCCTCTCCAACCGATCCATCAGCAGATCGATGTTGTTGGCCTGGTTGTTGGCCTGGTGGTGGTGGCTTGACTCCGCCCCGACTGCGCAAAGAAAGCACCAAATCGCCAGCAGCAGTGGGTGTGGACACTGCATCCACGCCGCCATGCACACGGCGGTGGGCCATGCAGTGCCACCCACCCCACACCCCCTCTCTCCCTCAGGTCAGTGCACTGTCTGTGTGTGTGTGTGTGTGTGTCAGGTCTGCAGTGCCACTCAGGTACCTTTCTGTCCAGCAGCGTCTGCCGGCGATGCATCTGACCGCATTTCTGCCTCCCTCTCCTGGTTGAGCGTCTTGGCCACCTCGGCGTGGACGTCCTCCCCTTCGCCACCCAGAGCAGACGACCGGTGCTGGTGCTGTCGTCGCTGCTGCGGGATGGGCGAGGCCGATGCATTGGGTGGTGGGGCCATCATCATTTCCTTCTTGTCATCGAATTTGAGGCGTTGCTGGGGTGGCTGTGGTGCGCTGGCTGGCGGTGGCGAGGTGTCGTCATCCTCATACTCGTACTCGTCATCGTCTTCGGGACCATAGGCAGCACCGGCGTCGTAGCGAGACGGCTGCACACACACAAGACAAGGAGCAACATTTTGTATATACCATCTGCTCTCTCTCTCTCTCTCTCTCTCGCCTAGGTGCCGCTGGCTGCGTACCTTCGGTTGGTTCTCAAATACGGATGGCTGTGGCGCCTGTTTCTGTTCGAGTCGTGTCGAGTATCCGACGAATGCCCGCGACTGCTGGGGAGTGCTCTCGTACACCGACTGCTGAGGCTTCCCGCTCGACGCCTCTGCACAGCACACGCCATTATCCACACACACACGATGGATCAATGGGCGTGGCGTGGCGTGTTGCGGTGTAGTGTGGTGTGTTGTCTGTGATGGATGCTTTGTGTGCGGTTGACGTACGTACCGGCCTGTTGGTTCCACTTGGCTGTGGCGGGCGAGTCCTTGGGTTTGTTCTCAAACACAGAACGTGCATTGGCGACCGGACCTGATGCCATCCATCACACAACACACCCTCTCTCTCTCTCTCCCTGTGTGTGTGTGTATGGCTGTGGCGGTGGCTGGGTACGGTACTTGATTTGACGTCCGTCCGCCAGGAGAACGACGCCCCCGACTCCTTGGGGGCATTCTCATATGTAGACTTGCCCTTCTCTGCTCACAGACAGAACAGACAGATAGACAGACAGACAGACCACCACCCAATCACGGAGGAGTCCTTTGTGGGGTGTGTGTGTGTGTGTTGTGTGTGGTTGAGTTGATGGACTGACTGACCAGTGGGTGCTGCTGCTGCAGCGGGAGTGTCCCATCTCACAGCAGCCTGCGATGGCTGCGGCGAGCTCTCAAACAGCGACCGGCTCGACACGGCCGCCTCCTTACCCACACCACCCGCACCGGGCGGCTGACCTGCACACAGCAACGACCAACACATACACACACACATGGAGGGATGGATGGATGGATGTTTTGCCGCCCTCCCTGTGGCTCAGGGACTCACTTCGATAGCTGGCGGCCACTTCAGCCTCTTTGGGTGCGTTCTCGAAGACGCTCTTCTGCACGGCGCCAGCAGGCGGCACCGACGGCCGCGACGCAGCAAAATCCGCCGCCTTGGCGTCCTCGGGCGGCGAACTCTCAAACACACTCCTCTGCGGCTGACCACCACCACCACCAGCCCCGCCCCCACCGCCCCCCTGCTTGTCGCCGGCACGGAAGTCCGCCACACCGACGGCAGGGGTGCTCTCGTACACCGACTTGGCGGTCTTGGCCTTCTCGGCTGCCTTGGTGGGGCTGTCCTCCCCCCCGCCCCTGTTGAGGGCGCTGTAGTCGGCGACGCGGCTCTGCGGCACGTTCTCGTAGACGCTTTTGGCCACAGCACCGGCACCGCCCTTGGCCGCCTCCCCCACGCCGTTGTGCTTGGGGGCCTCGCCGGAGCGGAAGTCAGCTCGCTTGCCGTCGTCCCTGGGTGCCGACTCGTAGACGGATTTGGGCTCTGGGAGCGATAGGTCCCTTGGGGGTGGGCTTCTCGAACCTGTGTCAGCCGAAGAGCGGTGCGGTTTGCGTTCAAAGATGGAGAGGCGTGTGGGTGTGTGGTAGTGGTGATGCACACGAGGCACCGGCTGGTTCTCGTACACTGCTCGTGTGGGGTGGACTGCCTGCTTGTCTACTGGAGTACCTGAGTGAAAGTCGGCGACACGATCCGCAGGCTGGCTCTCGAAGACGCTCCGAACCGGACCACCACCACCGCCACCGCCACCACTCCCACTCCCACCCCCAGCCGCACCACCCGCGTCCTTGTCGCCCGCTCGCGCGTCGGCCTTGCTGGGCTCGGGTTTGCTCTCAAACACCGACTGCTTTGGCTTGCGGCTCTTGCGCTTGGCCTTGGCCTTAGCCTTGCTCGACGCTGAACTCTCACCGGGCACCGACGGCTGGTGGTCGCCCGACGGGGGAGAGATGGCGTTGGGCGGCAGGGCCGCTGCGGGGCCTGGTGCAGGTGCAGGGGCTGCTGGAGCTGGGGATGGCTCTGGGGCCTCGTGTTGCTCTGCCTCTTGGACTACAGCAGCAGCTGACTCGGACACAGACGCAGGTTCGGGGATGGGGGCTGGCGGGGGAGCAGGGGACGATTCTCCTTCGACATTGTTGGGGTGGGACACCTGAGGCTCATTGGCCTCGTCTGCTGCGGCGGGCTGTGGCTCAGGTGGCTGCTCTGGCTGTGGCTGTAGCTCAGACACTTCCTCCTCCTCCTCAGCACCACCATCACCTCCGGCAGCATCGGCAGGAGCCGGAGCAGGGACGGCCGGTGCGACGTCATTGGCATTGTCGACATCGGCCGCCCTGTCCTCCTCCGGCTGCTGCTCCTGCTCAGGGACCTCCGGGGATTTCTCCTCAACTGCCTCAGACTCCTAGAAGAACACTCAACACACACAAACCACAACACAGTCAGTCCCATCGTGGCTGCCTCTCTCTGCTGTCTGGAGAAGAGAGGAAGCGCCACAGCGTGCCGGCGACTGTCTCGTTGGGCTTTCTCACCATGGTCACGCAGAAGGTCGCTTGTGAGGGTCAGACGGGCCGCCTCAAGACCTCAGCTGGCCTCGAGGCACACACACGCATGCCTCAAAAGCAAAATGCCCGTCACCACAAACCTCAAGCTCGCACGTCGATCGCTGCAGCAAGGAAGAAAGAGCCGTCCGACGAGCAAAGGAGGCGTAGCGCGTGACGTGTGTTCGACTGCTCAAGCGAAGAGGATCAAGAACTGGCGCGTTGGTTTGGCCCTGGTGGGTTGGTCCAGTGGTTTGTGGAGGCGCCCCACAGACTGGCGAGGGAGGTGGCCAGAGCGCAGGGGACAAGCACACACATGATGGAGCAACCGGGGACGGACACCCGGCAGAATCAAGGTACGCTGGCACATGGTGACTGCACCCCACCCACACCCCTGTGTGCGCGTCTGCGTGTGTCTGTGTGTGTGCAGAGGCACCCCTGCTCCCGTCCCCCTCCTCCCCTCACCCCAACGAGCGCTCCAGCCGCCCGTCGTCCCGCTCGCCCTCCCCCGCCGCAAATGGCAATGGCAACGGTGAATATGATGGGAACATAGCTAATGGTGAACGGCCCCCCCTCCCGGCCATCCCCATACCACCATCTGCCCCAAAGGACTCACCAGCATCGCCCCCATTGGCCAGCGAGGAGGAAGCGGAAGCGGCAGCGGGGGAGAGATCCCCGCAAGACAACCACCACCAGCAGCAGCAGCAGCCGCGACAGCATCACAACGGTGTTCTCGAGAACGAGAAGAAGCGTCAGTGGAGTGAGGGTGTGGGTGTGGGCTGCATTGTGGGTGGTAGTGGGGGCGGGGGTGATCGGAAGCGAGCCAAGGGCAAGGGCGGGAAGCCCATGGTGATAGCGGACCATGAGCTCTACAGGGGGCAGCATGACGAAGTCTGCTTCAAATGCGGCGTGAGTGAGGGGATGAGGGGATGGGAGGGGGTGGGGAGTGGGATGGACACTGAGACCACACACAGATGCATGGCATGATTGTTTTGTGTGTGTGTGTGTGTGTGGATGTGTGTGGATCTGCAGAAGCATGGCACGCTCATCTGCTGCGACACATGCCCACGCGCGTGGCACAACACGGTGAGTCAGCCAGCCCTCATACCCCTGCAGCAGGCCGACATGAAACACATTCGTGTGTGTGTCAGTGCTCCGGCTTCCGGATAGGGGAGTTCCCACCTGACGCTGATCCCTGGATATGCCCCCTGTGTGGTGAGCGAGCAACCACGCCGCGATCCACTCACTCCCTCTCGTGTCATTGATGCCAGACGTCCACGTGTTTTGTGTGTGTGTGTGTGTGTGTGCAGATGAGGTTCGCAATGGCCGTAGGTCGAGGAGCGGCAGCGGGTCGCCCACGGACAGACAGCCATGGGACCGACGTCCATTGGTGGCTAACGGGTATTACCACCCGGCCGGCACGGCACACACACTCACTCACGGACACACATGACATGCCCTCTAGTTTGTGGTGTGGTGGATGTGCGTGTGTCGTTTTGTTTTGCCAGTCGGCGCGAGAGGCCTGCAGCAGCCCCCGCGAGACGTCGCGGCAACAAGCACATGCGCGACGACGACAAGGCCCCGGAATCAGATGACGACCACGACTCCGTATGCAACCTGTGCAACGTAAGCAGAGCAGGCGGGGCGATACACACACACACACACACGGGGGCGGGCGGGATGTCATCTCTGTCTGTGGTGTGTCTGTGGTGTGTCTGTGGTGTGTCGTTGTGTCAGCTTCACGGCGAGCTGCTGTGCTGCGACACATGCCGCAGGGCCTTCCATATCAGCGTAAGGACACCGAGAAACCAACCAAGCGGCCAACAAAACTGCACAGAGCGCCTGCCTATTGGACAACTGTGTGTGTGTGTGTGTCCATCGGTGTGTGTATCAGTGTCTGAAGATGTCTTCCCCGCCGCCCGAGGAGGTGGAATGGTCATGCTGCTACTGCGCCGGCACATTAGGTACACACACGCATTATACACCCACCCTGACTGACCAGAGTGAGTGAAATCACGGTTGAATGTGTGTCTGTCTGTCTGTGTGTTGGGTTGACTGACATTCAGATCTTCGGGGCGTTATCCGCGAGAAGCCTGGCGCTGCTGGTGGAGCCGGTAGTGGTGGGAGTCAGAACTACCTGGCGGTGGTTGAGGAGAGGAGGAAGCAGACACCGCAGATCCTCGACAGCCTGTAAGGAAGAGACAAGGCAACAGACAGACACGACGCGATGGGAAGCCGTGGATGGATGGATAAATGGATGTCTGTGTGTCAGTCGAGGTCGCCGTAAGGCCAAGAGCGAGGGCACCTGCCGCGGGCACATCAGGGTCGGAGGGGCCTACCAGGTTCGCTAACACACACACACACGCACACCCATACACACACACACACACACACAGACACAGAGAGAGAGACCCGCCTCAAATAAATGTGTCTGTCGGTTCTGTCCGTCAGGTGCCCGATAAGAACATCCCTGAGATCTTCCTCACGGCAGGGCCGAGCGGTGAGCCAATTTTAAACATCCTTCCGCCCCCACGCACTCGCACCTCACCATCTCTCCCTCTCTCCCCTGTCTGTCTGTCCGTCTGCCACACACACACACAGGAATGGAGGTCGACTACCAGAAGCTGGCGGGCGACCGGTCCCTCTGTCTGTGGTCATCCCTCCAGTGGGAACAGGCCTTCGCGCGCGAGAAGAAGCGGCGGCAGCGGGAGAGGAGGGCGCGGGACACCCACCGGCGGGCCAACCACCACCACCACATGATGTTCTATGGGGGCATGGTGAACGGGGTGGACGATGAGGGCGGGCCGGGGGAGGGGACTGACATCCCCTTCTACGAGGGGGACCATCACCAGGCCTGTAAGAGACGAGACACACACAGGAGGGAGAGGGAGGGAGGGAGGGAGGGGAAGGGGGGCAATGTGTGTGTTGGTGTGTATTTGTCAGTGTCGAGTTACCTGTCGTCTGCGAAGCGGAATTGGCTGCTCAATGTCCCCTACTATGACGAGTTCGCTCTCTCGGTCGGTCGGGGTGTGAGCCAGCAAGACAGCTAGCCAGGCCACAACTGACACACACACACACATCCAGGGCTGCATCTCTCTCTCTCTCTGTGTGTGTGTGTGTGTGTGTGTGCAGGTGTTGCGTTTCGCCAAGTATGACATCGAGAGGGCCTTGGCGATCCTCATTCAGACACCGAACGCATTCAACTTTGATGGTGAGTGAGTCACGCCACCTACCTGGCTTGACTGAGTGGTCTGTCTGCACACTTATGTATGTGTGTGTGTGTGCGTGTGCGTGTGGTTGGCTGTGTGTGGTGCGCTGCAGCTGTGTGTCAGCCCCCACTGCGGCCGTACCCAAACAAGTGGCACCCCAAGGACGTCAGGGAACACATGAGACGTAAGCCGGACCACAAGGCCTTACGGACACCAATGCAGCACCACACCCCATCCATCCATCCATCCATGTCGGCGTCCATGTCATGTGTGCATGGCACCCACCCATCAGAAATCCCCCCCTTCCCCCCTCTGCGCGAGCGCAAGGTGCGCGTGACGGCCGACGGACGAGAACTCAGGGACAGAAAGGTCAGCTCAGCGGGCTGGATGGGATGGGGGACACACACACAGGCACCAGCCAGATCAGATGTCGCCCTGTGTGCCGTGTGTGTGTGTGTGTGTGTGTGTTGTCCTGTCCTCCTCAGCGTGTGGATTATGCGCGATCCTGAATGAGTGGATGGATGCCCGGGGTGGGTGGTGGCGGGTTGGGTTGTGTTTGCGGTGGGTGCTGAGTCGCTTTTCTGGGCGATCGGCCTGCCTGGGTGTACAGAACGGACTCACTCCTGGCTTGCATTTCCCTGTGCCTGTGAATGGATCGGGGCCTCCCTATCTTTCTCGTCTCTCTGCCTCTATGCCTAACTGTCTGCCTATTGCTTCGTGGCTGTGTGGGCCAGCCGATTTCCATCCGCTGGTTTGTGGTTCTGGCGCGGTTGCGGTGAGGACCTCGCACGGCGTTTCTCGCTGCCAGACGGAGGTTGCGAGAGATCACGTGCGCGTGGGGCATCGGAAAGCACCAGAACCACAGACAGGGCTGAACGGCACTCTGTCTGTCGTGGGGTATGACGAACGACATCCCTGCCTGCTGCAGTGTGTTTGCGTGTCTCATGCATGGTTTCTTGTTGTCACCCTTCACCCTAGTCACACGATGCCAGTCTCGTGTCTGGCTCAGGTGTGGGATGGCATTGGGGGACCATACCATGCACAGACACGCATCCCTGCATGTTGGATGCGAGAATGACTGTAGCAACTAACTAAGGTCAATTATATCATTATATCTTCGGCTGGAGATTCTTCTCCCTTCCGGAAGCTCTGCCTGGCCTGCCTTCTTCCCTCCATCCTCATCCTCTCAATCCATGTATGTATGTATTTGTCAGCTGGCTGTCGACAGAGACAGACTTGACCTGCAGCAGCGATGAGGCTGCCGAACCGAACTTTCTCCCCTCTATGTATCTATCATTCCCGGCTGGTCGTGTGCATTGATCCTGGCTGCTGCTGCTGCTGCTGTGGGTCTCTGAGAACACCTTCTTGCGAAGATGTTGTGTGAGTGAGTGAGAGTGTCCGTAATCTGACACCTGCTTGACGAGCTCAATGCGTGTATCCTTCAGCCGATGCATATGGGCTTTTCCTTGTCCCTCACGCCACATCCTTACGAAACAAAGGCATGGTCACGTTGTCTATGTATGTGCCAAGGCAGGCAGCCAAACGACGCAAAAAATCACACAGCGAGAGAGCGACAGCAACACAGCCGTACGACCGACGAAAGAGTAGTCTACATTGTGCCGATCAATCCATCAACCAGGCAAGACGACACGAGTGCAGTCCCTCATCTTGACCAAATACAGACAGACAGCTTCATTCATCAAACAAACACGTATCTATCGTATCTATCTATCTACATACTGGCTGGTCAACCGGCCGTCTTGGTATACACATCGATCGCATCACGTGTCAGTGTCAGCTGTCGCCTTCCCAATCTCCCCCCGTCGAGTCCTTTGTGACATTGCCCACAACAGCCGGCAGTGGATGAGCTGGAGGCTGCGGAAATGGGACAGGCGGCGGCAGGGAAGACCTCCTCTTCGACAGCGTGTCTTTCGCCAAGGCACCCCAATAGAGAAACACGCCGAAAGAGAACAGGTAGAAGGACCTGCCAAACCATGTCGCTGCGAACCCCAAAGAGCACTCGGCGCCGTGCATGTCGCCGTTTCCAAAGCAGAGGTCGTGTCCAGGCCAATCGCGCCAAAGAACCCCACCGAGAAGCACCAAGACAAAGGCCGCAGATATCATGGTGCCGGTCGCCAGATTGGTCGGCTTGCGGCATTCACATACTAGCCCAGCTGCAGCCAATGCGAATGCCGCACTCGATGCCCAGTAGACAAGGATGCCAGCCCACTTCATCTTGTCCCAGGCCGCCTTCATCTTGTGGTCATCCCGCTCCGCCGCCTTGTCACGCAGACGGCCGTAAGACGACCAGGACGAGCAGAACGAGCTGAAGGCAGATACCTCCGATAGCACCATGTGGCACTGCTCAAAGGCCACCTCCGAGTCGCCGAATGGAGGCGCTTGGACGCTCTTGTCACGGCAGTGAACACCATTCCGTGCAAAGCAGGCCGTAACGTCAGAACTGCACCTGTGCACCACCACGGTCACCGTGTAGAATTGAAGACCCATGCGCTGCTTCACTACGATCCTTCCATAGCTCCACTGGCCATAGCTAGCGTGTGCTGATTCGGCCTCACGCCAGAATGATCCGGTCAGCGGCAAGAGGACCAGCTCACAGGCCAGAAGGATGGATATCATAGCACAGCGGGAGCATGGGTGGTAGGCGGCACAGCCCATAGAAGCGACGGCAGGCCTGAGGGAGGGAGGGAAACCAACCGACTCCCTGCTTGAGAAAGAAGAAAGATGTCGTCACTTGTACCTTCGCCCTTTTATGGTTCTCTGCCAGCGGCAAGCGTGCTGTTCATTTGTTTTACGTAGACCCCTGCCCGTCCAGTCAGTCGAGCTCAGGTTTCTACATGTACAGTGCACTGGATGAAAATGACCTATCAGATCTGCCTGTGTCTACATATCTGCCTTCGTCGAGGCGGTCTGTCGCTCATAAACTTACTCTTACTAGGACAGACACGTACCACAAAGAACGACAGAAAAACTGACCACACACCCCACACCCCAGAGCGGCCTTCACCAACACGAAACACAGCACTAGGCCAGCCAAGAAAGGGCGCTCATTGGCCATCAGCAATCCTGCGGGTTCCCCACTACCTCAGGAGGGACGTTCTGCTGTGGCATCGGAGGGACGTTGTGCTGTGGCAGCGCCGTCCTCTGTGTACTGCCGTCACACACATCCGATAGCACTCCACCGAAGTAGATCCAGAGCGCAAAGCCGAGAAAAACGAGAACAGAGATGCCACTCCACACCGCCGGTCCGGATGTCCACTTCGTTTCATGCAGCTCATCTTTGGAGACGATGCTAACAGAACCACGAGCGGAACGAAAGGACAGCAATCCGTACAGCACGAGAAGCAAGACGCCGCCCAGCACAGCTGCCATGGACAGGTCAATCACTTTAAGGGGTTTCCGAGACTGGATAGCGGCCTCCAGACATCCAAAGCCACAGCAAGCCACAACCGTCAAGAAAAGAGCCAGACTCGCCGTGACGTAGAACTTGATGCCCACTGCCTTGGCCTTCCGCCACATAGCCTCCATCTCGTCGTTTCCAGCTGCTTTGTCGATCAGGAAGTCATAGGATGCTCGGCAGCGACAGTGGACGACGTCAGGTTGCTCTCTCAGGCGCTCACGAGTCTTGACGCTCTCCTTGCAGTCCTTGAACTGCAGTTCGCCAGTGAGAGGCGTCTTAACGCTCTCACTGGCACAGCGGACGTCCCCCGACGCAAAGCAGTCAACTTCTTCGCTGTCACGGCAGACACGGTGGAGCTCGACCTCCAGCTCGTAGAACTGTAGACTCGTCCATTGCTCAATCTTCATGAGGGACAGCTCCCTTGAAGCGAAGGCCGTACAGCGCGACCAGGAGCGGCCAGCCAGACTCGAGATGAGTGGAGCAAGGGCCCAACAGAGAGGAAAGACGGCGAACCGGCGTGCCTTCAGTGAAAGTTTCTCGGTGCTCATCTCGTTGCTCGTCCGACTATGTGGTGAAGTGCCTGTCAACACATAGCAGGACATCGGGGGTGTCGCGTGAATGACCGTGTCACCCTATGTCGTCACCTGGAGCGAGGGGATCTTTCCTTCCTTGGATCCTTCCCTGAGCAACGGGTCTGCGACCTTTTAAGCGTAAATGAGTTTGTTGAGCACCACCACTTGTTGAGTATATCGCATTGAAATGCACACCACACCGCTCATGCAAGGGTTCTTGTCGCATTGCAATGCAAGCAGGCATCAATGAAACACGCCATGGGTCATTGGTGAATGCCTTCCGCTGAGCGCCAAGCAGGAGGTCAGCGCGATAAGCACGGCCCCGACTGAAGGGCCAATCGTCACCTGCCTCTGCCGATGCCGCCTCTGCCCGCCTGCCGTTCAAGCAACCCACCACAAACCGACTCATGCAACAGTTTCTGAAATGTCTCTTTTTCCAGCACTCACTGTGTCTCATTCTCTGCGTCAGAAGACTCCACCCGGGCTGGCTTGCAAGCAGAGCCGCACACACTGTCCGCAACAGCGGATACCGAGGCTTGAGGCCGGAGAAGTCGTGGGGGAGGGAGAGAGACACACTAAGGGGGCAGAAGATGAGTGTACCCACGGACGTCAACAGAAGCATAGACCAGATGACAAGACGCCCCTTTCCTTGCGTGGTAACGACCTCAAGGGGCCTGCGAAGAGCACGGGCGACGGATGAGAAGGAGAAGTAGCCCATTCTCGCAAAGACTGCCCCCACGGTGAAGATTAGAAAGAGGAGAGACGCCATCAAGCACTGCACTCCAATCCTCGCGAGCATGCAGGCGACGACGTTGTGTGGACATGCCTGCCGGACATGGGAATGGCCGATCGTCCCCAACCCACCCGACAGACTCGCAAATACGAAGAAGAGCTGCAGCAGGGCGGCTGTTGTATAGTTGCGGTCCATTTGTGGCGAGGGGTCCGTGGGAAAGAGACGCACTCGGCTGAGCAGAAAGCCGACGGGAGCCAAGACAATGCTCGCCCATGTGTTCCAATCGTGTGAACCATAAGCGAACATGTCCACCAGACCGAACAGCGGATAGGCAAGAGCGCAATCGAAGCTCGTCTGTGCCCAGGCCATCCGGCCAGAAGAGATAGCGTACGTCTGTCCCAGATATCCGAGAAAGAGACAGACCGAGCACAAGATGGTTGATAAGCCGAATAGTCGCGTGAAGGCGTCCTTGACAGACAAGACAGCCCATAGCACGAAGGGGACGAGAAGGATGGCGCACACGGCGAAGCGGAAGAAGGGAAAAAGTGAGGGGACTCCATCATAGAGAGAGCCAAGCCTTGATGTGGCTGGGAACTCCATGGCCCACAGAAAGGTGGCGGCCAGTAGGATTAGAGGAAGCATGACACAATGGTAGAAGATGTCGGCCGTCGTCTAGGCTTGTAACAGAGCAGAGAATGTCATGCTCTCGAGTGCCGCGAGGGACTTGTTCCTTGCAGTCCCCCTCGCTGTGGTGTTTGTGTATGATGCCGGCTTGCTGTGTGGATGCAGAGCGACTGCCGGGACAAAGGGAAGGGCCACGTCAGCCTGGATGCGCAAGAGACATACATAGAATGACGCAAGATCTGCCCTGGGCCCTGCCTTGGCCAGCTGAGCTCACCGTTCCGTTTTGATCCGCCCCTCCGCACAGGGCGAATTGGTCAATCAAGCACTCGGGCTTCTCGGCAAGAGTCTCAGCCCCGCCGTCAAGAGTCTGGCGCTGTGGGTTGTGCGTGTCTCCCGGCGTGTGTTGATGCCTTGCCGCAATTCCCTCATGAGATGTCGAGCTCTGCTGAGCTGCGCTCATTGCAAAGGCGAAGGAGATCACCACGGCGAGCAGGTGAGGGGAAGAACGTTGCCCAGGAGGCATGGTGAAGCCCTCGACGAGCCCAATACGAGCCCCAACTTGTCCGATCTGTGGGGCTGGCTGATTGAGCGTCAGATGCAGCCTTGGACCACCGGGGGTCGACTTGCGATGCACGAGAGGCTGTCAGAAGCTGCGCGCCCCAATGCCACGAGGGTACTTGGCTGTTAGTGTGCGAGTGCATGCATGCACCGTTTTTTGTGCGAGCCGGGGGGCTCTCGGGGTGCCCCCAGCCAGCCTCACAGGAGCCCTTCGTAAGGCCCAACATGGCGGCCTTGACCCACGGCGTCATGCAGTCTTCAGCGTCTATCCAAGTTCACCCACCTCAAGACGAAGCACAACAGCGAAGCGTCTGCAGCGATGCGCCAGTTGTGCCCATCGGCATGGACGGCGAGGAAGAGATTCCGAGTTCTCCGCCACGCAGCCCAGGCCGGCATGCGGAGATGGTGAGAAATCTCGTGGAGACTGGAGATAGGGTGTTCACCGGTGGCGAGTTCGAGAGGGCTCTTGACCGGTACTCTCGAGCCCTGGGGGTGTATTCCAGGGAGAAGCATGCTCTGCTTCAGCGTGCCAAGTGTCTGATGTACCTGGAGCGTGCAGACGAGGCCAAGGCGGACATCGAGCTCCTCCTTGATCTCGAGCCCCAAAACTCCGAGGCCATTCGCCTGCTCCAACAGTTCCAAACCAGCCCCTCACGTCCGGTGACCTCACCGCCCAAGTCGCCTCCCCGAGCCCGGCCGCCGCCGCCGCCGCTGCAGCTTAATGAAGAGACGACGAGCGCCTATTTTCGAGCTCTCTTGCTGCAAGGCGATGTACTTATCGAGTCGCCGCGAGCAGCAAGGAGAATATCTGCTGACATGTCACCAAAGTCGAGGGGGACGTCTCCAAGGGGCCGACCATCGACAGCAAGTACCTCGCACAGGGTGTCGTTCACCCGACCTGCGTCATCGAGAAGAGGAACGATGTCTCCGCGAGAGAGGGCTGCCATGGCCAAGGCGGCGATTGCCAAGAGCGCCCTGGCTGCCCGGATCCTGGCGGAGACTCCACGGAACAAGGGGATGCGGAAGAGGGTGGTCAACGTAGACATTGTCACCGATCCGCTCTTCATGGTTTCCCCCTACGTCATGTGGAAAGAGGAGCAGCGGGAGAAACAAGATAAGAAAAAGGGTAATGTCGAGGAAAACAAAGGGACCGAGATAGAGACCAAAGCGGCTGCCCCACCGTCGCCCAAATCATCCAAGCCGCCCAAGGCAGCAAAGGAGACAGAAAAGAGGGCCCCATCCCGGAAAGAACCCTCTCGGCCTCGCCCTCCTGCCACTCGCCCCTCTGCGCCTACGGCTGCTCCCTTTCCGCCACCGCCCCCATCCCGCCGCGCCAGGCTAAAAAAGTCCCCATACCGCGAAACCATGGCCAAGAAGCCGCTAGCCGAGCCTGTCCCTCCCCGACCACGCACCAAGCGGCTTCGGTCATCGGAGTACCAGAGGAAGTATTCGTCCGTGTTGGGGGAGTCGCGGGGGAGATCGCACATCTTTGACGATGAGGACACCGTGATTCGCTTCCAGGGAGTCCCCACCGTCGACGTAGATGTCGATGTCGATTTGACCCCCGACACGACGAGAAGATCGCCGCCTCCCCCGCCCCCCAGCGGCCTTCCCTCGCGCATAGAGTCGCCTGAGCCTCCCGCATCGAGACACGGGACGCGGAGAGGCCAGGACGACGACAGGAAGAGCTATGACGGCACCGTCCACCGGCAGTGGTCAGATCAGACGCCTTCGCGGCCCATGACGGCCGACCCAAGCAGACCAAGACGAGATGAATGGGCGGCGTCGGCGGGCGAGGACCTGCCAGAGGGGCTCGGGCGGCCGACAGCTGTAGATGTGTCGCCGCGGGCGACGCTCGCTCTGTCGAGCGGTCCGGGCAGGCGCGCTCCGGCGAGTGTGGTTGCGACCGAGTTGCTGCGGCCGATAAGGCAGACGAGGGTGGCTGCGTTGAGGCATCATTGCTATGGTTTGTGGAGGGGAAGGGAAGAGGGGTCAGAGGCCAGCGCGACCATGACACAAAGGTGAGGAGACACATCGAACAGAGCCACGAAGATCAAGACGTTATTGTGACTTTGTGTGTATGTTCAGTGCTGAGCGTCCCTCTGTGGACTCGCGTAAGCGTCGCGCTATTGCTACATATCTCAACTGGACCGCACGGATCGCTCAGGTGAGGCCTCTGGTCGCTGATCATCACTCCCCTCTACGTATGCCATCTTTTCTCCCCAGATCCAGGAGGCCCTCGGCGTCCAGGACATCATTGCCCCTCGCCAACCTGGTCACCCCCGCGCCAACAACGCGCCAGCGCTCATCGCAGCCAAGCTTGACCACCTGAGGGCGTTCCAAAAGCACCCCTTGCTGACTTCCGGGCCGGCGATCGACAGATATGGACTCACAATCAACCTGCACGCTCGGCTAGGTGAGTCTGTGAGTGAGTGAACGGGCCTGGGATGAATCGATCTCGTGTGTGTGTGTGTGTTTGTTTCAGGTGAGCTGTACTTGTGTGCGCAGCAGCGTGGGAGGGCGTTGGATGAGTTCAGGACGGCCATGCGGATGGCGGTGGCGAGGAACGCACACGGCATCGAGTGCCGCATTCTGCCCAAGCTGGGCCATCTCTGTGAGCTGCAGGGGGACCTCGCCGCCGCACAACGACATTGGAAGAGGTGTGTCTCTGATTGCTGCGTGGCTTACGTCAGTGGCTTCTCAATATGGTGTTTGTTGTCACCTGTCGGCATGTCAGGATGGCTGTGTTGCTGTCGAGTGGGATCATCTTCGAGGGCGGTCTGGCTGTGCGGCTGGCCTCTCTTCCCTTGTCGTCACCCAACTCAGTCATCCTGGTGACGATACATATCACCGTTCGTACGCCCCGTGACCCGCAAGTGCCTCCCTGTCTGTCTCATGCAGGCGGCGGTGTGTCTGCGTCTTGGCTGGTGTGCTCTCAAGAGGGCCGACACCACACACGCCAAAGAGTGAGTACGATCCTTCAAGACCCAGCCACAACCGCTTGGTTGCAATCTCTGTATTTATTTGCTTTCCTGCAGAGTTTTCGAGGATTCGCTGGCCCATCTGACTGTCATTGACAAGGGAGACACGCCACTAGATGAGGAGGACCAGGAGGAGCAGGGAAAAGAGGATGTGGCCGAAGTGAACGACCCCATTGCATCGGCCGTCTTGATGGAAGCGCATCTCGCCGTAGGTCGGTCAGCCTGTCGGCCTACCTGCCTGACTGACATTCACGACACGCGCCTATCTCTTCGTGTGCACATCCGCGTGTGCAGCGCTGGCCTCAGTAGTGGAGGTCCATCTGATGGTTGGAAAAGAGAACACATCGGGCGAAGAGCGGGATGACGCGGCAAGGGAGAGAATGCAGGAGTGCCTCCAGAAGGCATGTGACGCCTTCACCACAGCAGAGACGCTGGCGGCTGACCTCGCCGACAGTGGAGCCAAGATGGAAATCGCAAGACAGCTGCAGCAGCTGCGTAAGCCACCTTGTTCTCATGCCGCCGAGACAGACCACATTTTCCTTCATGTGGATGGATTGGTGGGTGGGTGCAGGCACAACAAGAGATTCTCTTAAGCTGACGTCCCCACACATCCCTGAGAAAGAGGCTAAGGACGCTGCTGATGATGAGTCAGGGGAGGAGGGGGAGGGCGGGGGTGGGTG
>CDMY01000486.1:8190-24018 GCA_001179505.1 Vitrella brassicaformis | reverse complement strand
CGGGGGTGGGTGGGTGTTGTCTGCACAGCTGGGCCGGCCGGCGAGGCAGACCCTCACTGATGTGTCTTCCTACGTGTTGGGCATCAAGTGGGACAGCTAGCTGGACTGGATGTGTGTGCAAAGAGCCCTCTCTCACTGCGTTGCGTATGAGGGGTGCCGGTGTGTGAAGGTCTGTCTCCATTTATCGCATTCAATGGATGGATGGATGGATGGATGGACCACTGCAGGTGGTATTGGGTGGTTGCCTCTCTTTCTGTGTGTGTGTGTGTGTCTGTGTGTGTGAATGTTGTGAGGCTTCTGTCTGTCGTCAAGTGACTGGCTCATGGCAACACCTTTCACGCAAGTCCACACGCACGGCATGCATACGGTCCGTCGGCTGGGCTGTCGGGCAAGTCGGTCGGTAGAGTCAGTCGATGTGTGTGTGTGCGTATGTCGGTCGACGAGAGGCCAGCCAGTCAGGCGGTCCGTTCGTCCGCCTCGCATCACACCCATCCATCCATCCATCCTGCCTGCACTCGCTAACTGAGAGGTCAAAACACTCGGCAAACAAATCATTGATAGGGTGGAATCTGTGGCATAGCTGCTCGTTGCTGGGAGTCGGCTGACAACAACGAGGTGCATCGTGCTGCTCGCGAAGAGATCGTCTAAGCAGCAAGGTGCACCTCGTCGTCGACACCCTCCTCCCCGCACATGCAGCAGCCAACCACACAACGTCAGTGTCAGCCACAAGACAATAATAATGACATCGATGATGATTGAATGACTGCTCCCTCCTGTCTTCTTGGGCGTGTCGTGTACGTGTCGCCTTGTCGGTGCCACCCCCACCTGGCCATCCTCAGAGACCCCGACTTTGGTCAGTAGGGCCTCTGTGGATGGCCGAGTGGCATGCTACGGCCAAGGCGACACGCGAACACGACGCAGAGAGGGGAAAACGATCACGGCACATGCGATTAGGGAAAGACCTCATCAATCTCGTGCACTGTCGTATGTACAGGCAGGCAGTCAGTCAGTCAGGGAGAACGAATGAATCCGTCCGTCCATCCATCCATGCGATGATCGATCGGAACCCCTCCACCCGCCCGCCCGCCTTTCTGACCACACCCCACACACACCATTCCTCCCTGCCTCCCTCCCGTCCAGCCGACACCATTTTCGTAGCACACACACGCATGCACCCCCGCGTAAAAGACGCCCCACGAGGCCGAGTGCCACCCAAATCCATCCATCCACCCACGGCACCCACCTACTATCCATCCATCGTCCCATCTCTGCCAGGCGGGCCGTATGGTATGTATGTGTGCAGCGGTCGCCATCGGTCATTGGTCACTTGACGACGTATTGTTTGGCGTTCCTGTCGTTGTCGTTGAATGCCTCGAAGGACAGCTCGGCCTCCTTGCGGGTCTCGACGAGCGGCAGCAGGATGTCGTGCAGCTTACGCCCGACCTTCATCGCAACCGCCTCGGACGAGTCGCACAGCCACAACGCTATCTTCTGGCCCTGCACACTCACACAAGACACAGAACCATGCGTGTGTGTCGGTGCTGTGTGGGCGTATGTTATGCGTGAGGACCTTGTTGCCCCTGACGGATACGACGGCGCCAGCGACGCAGTCGCCGCCGGCGTCGTGGAATGTCTCGCCGATCATGGCCAGGAGGATGTTGAGCCACAGGTCGTCTAGCACCTTGGGCGTGCTGATCTTGGCAACCCAACGACCGCCGTTCGTCAAAGCCGGATCCTACACACACCACACAAAACCACAGAGAGAGAGAGAGAGTGAGGGACAGGACGGTGTGTCGTTTGTCGTGCCGGTGCGTGAGGTGTGTGGTGTGGTGTGTTTGACAGTGGTGCGGTACCTTACCTCCCATGCGGGCTTGATGCCGTCCTTGAAGAGCGAGTAGTCGTTGCCGTTGCCGACCTTGGTGGGCCCGTGTATGTTGTTGAAGAGGCACCAGAAGTCCTCGACGGTGGTGACGGTGTGGACCTTGAGCTGCGAGTCCACCCACTTGGTCTGGGTCTTCTCCTTGACCGGGTTGATCATCCACAGGTGCCACATGTTCTGCAGCGGGTGCTTCTCGTCACTCGCCTCAGTCGTCTCGGTGCCGCTGTCGCCCTTGTCAACGCCGCCCTTGTCCTTGACGCCCTCCTGGTCCATCGTGGCGGTCTCCTCACCTTCATCACCACCACCACCGGCACCATTGGCATCGCCCTCAGCGGGCGTGTCGTCGGTCTTGCCCTCGGTCTCAGTCTCGCCACCCGCCTCGGCAGCCGGCTCCTCTTTCTCCTTCTCATTGCCTGGCTGCGGGACCTCCTGCGTGTCGGCAGGCGCCTGCTGCTCGGCGGTCTCGCCCTCTCCCTCTTGCTGCTGCTCGACGGCCGGTGGTGGCTGTTGCTGTCCCTCTGCCGCCGCCGTCGTGGTGGTGTCGGTGGCTCCCTCCTGCGGCTCGTCCTCCTGTTGTGGCACGACAGGCCTGTCGTCCTTGCCCTCCTCCATGCTGGCTGGTCGGTCGCGCTGGCTGCTGAGCTGATGTGATCACACCCCTCTCAGCAGCTCGAGCAATGCGCCAAGAGGGATCCTCACGAAGACATATTTCCGGCTGGCAGTGCTCCTGTCGCACACTGCCCCTTTGCTGCTCCTCCGCTTCGTTATCCTCCAGATCTGCACTTTCAAGCTCGCAATGCCAAGCTCGCATCCGCAGATCCTTGTGCCGACAGCCACTTCAGCAACGTCTTCAGCACATAGTCGAGATGAGCGATGATGACGAGAAACTCTCACTGAAGACGCGCCGGCTCACTCTCCTTCCTCTCATTCTGGCCCTTACTCCGCTCCTCTCGACTCTGGCTGGCCGCTCCTGGTCAGTGTGTACGGCCTTCGCCTCAAGAGAGCTGTCCCTCATGAAGATTGAGCAATGGACGAGTCTGCAGATCTACTACCTGGAGGTCGAGCTCCACCGTGTCTGCCGTGACAACGAAGAAGTTGACTGCTTTGCGTCGGGGGACGTCCGCTGTGCCAGTGAGAGCGTCAAGACGCCTCTCAGTGAGAGCGTCAAGACGCCTCTCACTGGCGAACTGCAGTTCGAGCACTGCAAGGAGAGCGTCAAGACTCGTGAGCGCCTGAGAGAGCAACCTGACGTCGTCCACTGTCACTGCCGAGCATCCTATGACTTCCTGATCGACAAAGCAGCAGGAAACGACGAGATGGAGACTAAGTGGCGGAAGGCCAAGGCAGTGGGCATCAAGTTCTATGTCACGGCGAGTCTGGCTCTCTTCTTGATGGTTGTGGCTTGCTGTGGCTTTGGATGTCTGGAGGCCGCTGTTAAGTCTCGGAAACCCCTTAAGCTGATTGACCTGTCCATGGCAGCTGTGCTGGGTGGCGCCTTTCTTCTGGTGCTGGGTTGGTTCCTGTCCTTTCGTTCCGCTCGTTATTCTCGCAGCATCGTCCAGGGCATCGTCTCCAAAGATGACCTACATGAAACCAAGTGTATACCCGGGGAGGCGGTGTTTAGCGGCTACAATATTCTCGTTTGTTTCCTCTGTGCGCTCCTCACCTACTTCTCTGGAGTGATGTTCGATATGGATGAAGACAGTAGACAGAGGAGTACACAATGGACGGCACTGCCACAGCAGAACGTCCCTCCTGAGACAGTGGGGAACCCGCAGGATTGCTGATGGCCAATGAGCGACCTTCCTTGGCTGGCCTAGCCCTGTGTTTCGTGTTGGTGAAGGCTGCTCTGGGGTGTGGGCTGTGTGGTCAGTTTTTGTGTCGTTCTTTGTCGTACGTGTCTGTCCTAGTAAGAGTAAGTTTATGAGCGACAGACCGCCTCGACGAAGGCAGATATGTAGACACAGGCAGATCTGATAGGTCATTTTCATCCAGTGCACTGTACATGGAGAAATCTGAGCTCGACGGAGGGACTCCGTAAAACAATTGAAACAGACTGGAAGGGAGTGTGCCTGGCCGTCAGTCAGTTGTGCTTGCCTGCAATTACAGACAACACACAGTGCACCTGTCTGTATGTCTGTTTGCCGTGCTTGGTGGATAGAGAGGGTGGGAAAAGGGAATGGGGAAGGTGTGCGTTGGTGGATGGTGCGGTGATGGACGCGTTGGTGGTTCAGTGATATTCACGCGGGATGCGGACCGGTAGGTAGACCAGTCAGACGGACAAAGCTAAGTGCAGGACCTGTCTGTCGTACGTCATGTTAATGTCAGTCGGTTTGTACGTGCATGATCTGATCTGAGGTATGGCTGCCTGCCATAGTTGCGAGAGACACACATCACATGTAGGTAGGTATTCACCCAGCCACCCACATGCATATGACTAACTATACACATATGCACCCCAAACCCCACAAGGGACTGGACCACATTCTCGTCGTGAGTAAAGTCACACGCACCAGACAGACATACTTGACACCCAACCGACTGAAGAAGCTAAGCCCCTGTCCCTTCCCCGCCGGCCTGGTCTTTTCCCTCTACCAGCCATTCGAAAGGACACATCTGCGCAAGAGACACACCGATAACCTCCTCAATGGCGGCACGTGATGGCACCACACCGATATCTCGCTCCGACCGTTTGTTAATGTTTACCTCCTGCCCCTGATCATCGTCACCGCACAGCCAGATGCCACGAAAGTAGACCCTCGCTGAGGCATTGATAGCCTCAGGGTCGCCCTCGTCTGGCGCCAGCGATGCGACCGCTTCAGACACACTGTGCTTGATGATGATGAAGTCTTTGTCGGAGCCCGTCGGTCTCTCCTTGCACTGGCCGCCGTAGATTGTCGTCAAGCTGCCGTACTCGGTCACAAAGACGAAGAAGCTGAAGCCGTGGAGAGTTGAGTCTATGGGCTTGACGAAATAAGAGACGTAGCGCTCTCCTGCGAGTGTCGGGTCCATCTTCTGGTGGAACTCGGTGATGAGCGCCTTGAGCGTCTCCGGCTGGCTTGCGGTGATGACGCCCCCAAACTTGCATCCATCGTCGACTGCATCAGGGACCAGCTGAGCTGCCGCCATGCTCAAGTGAACCTCCGGTTCCTTCCAAGTGACTGTAGAGGAGTCGGAGGAGCACCTCTGCGACGGCAACGCCCTCCCATCGCTTGCCGGACTCCCTCTCATCGAGTAGCTGGTCCAGAAGCGTGGGGATCAACCTCAGGCCAGTCGCGAAGCCTTTGCCGAGGGCCTTCTTGACCTCCGGGGCCTTCCCCAACTCGTCACACGCCAGCCCCAGATAGCATGGCGGCCACACACACGAATAGCCGAAGACGTCTAGGAAGCGCGACCACGTCCCCAGTCTGCCCAGAAGCTTTCCGTCGCCCTCAATCGCTGTTTGAATGACGGCTCGAGCAAGGTCCGCGTCAAGACGAGGGGCTTCCATGGCTTTAAAGGGCTGTCGGACGTTGTTTGGCTGCGGCGGCTCATTCGAGTACATAAGCGTCAGCAAACCAGGCACCCGTCCAGTCCAGGAGACGATACCAGCGTGTGTGCCTGAGCAGATGCCGCTCTCGGTCACAGCAGAGATTCTCTCGACCCTCGGGATTTGCAATTTGTACACGCCGCGAAAGCCGAACCTCGAGTAGTACCTCAGGAGACTGTTCCCTAGTGCGGCGACCTGGCTCGAAAACACAAAGTAACGCTGCCGCTTGTTGAGAAAGTGCTGAAGAACAAAGTCAGCCAGCTCCAGTGCCAATGGCTCTTCCTCGAACACAGTGTTTGAGGGGATGCGCTGGTTGAGTTCGTCAACAAAGAGGACCAGAGGGCCGCTGCCGAGCCACTCTTTGATGGTCCGATGGCTGACCGAGACAGTCCGCACCCAGTCGTCGAAGGTGAGTTCGGCTACAGGCTTTTTCAGAGCCTGTGCCACCTTCTCGAGAGCCTCCGGCGTTGCAGTGGCCCAGGCTATCCGCAACGAGATGGACTGCAGCGGGCTGCAGGCAGATAGCTCAAAGTCAGTGGGCGTTGTCTGCTCGTTGAACCTGCAGAACGATGGATAGATGGCCACGCACAAGAAGAAACACATAGCTCATCATTGCTGAGTGAGTGTATACGAATCAGCCTCTGCCTCTGTCTGTCTGCTTCTACATGCATACGTGATGAATAGGGCAGGGATGCCTTGCGTGTGGAGGCCTGCCCCGATCTGCTTCATTAATCTCGTCTTCCCCCCACGCGAAAAACGAGTGATAACCATTGGCTCCACACGGACCACATGGTCGCCGTCGTTTGCTTCATAGCGCCCGACAAGCTTTCGCAAAATGTCACCGACTCGCTCCTGGCCGATGTAGGGCTGCCGCTGACTGGGGTCGGGAGCGATGCTTGACACATCTCGGACGCCAGGATCAATGGGCTCGGTGAGCCTGGCGACGCTGATAAGGTCGCCAGCCTTGATTTCTGTCGATGTCTCTGCCGGCATTGTCTCATCAAGCAGCACCTCGGCAGCCACCCCTGCCTCACCATGGTCTTCCTTCTTCCTCCTGCGCCGCCTGCGTACTCGCTTGTGCCGCGACTCGCCCGTTGCCGCTCCTTTTGCATCCACATGCTCGTCGCACGGCCGCTTGCTGGCGACTGCATCTGGCGGAGGAAGAGGAGCCCTGTCGATGCTCCTCTCTGCCTGGCCGTTGTCATGTGTCTGTGGCTCGAACTTGACGGGATGGATGGGCTGGGCGAGTGGAGGAGCGGTGGCGACCATCGTCTCCTGCTCATCGGTGCGGGCAGAGGCGGCTGCAGCAGCGGGGTCCCGCTGCTGACCCACCAGATGCACCCTGACAACCACCAAGGCCAGAGAGGTCAAGAATGGCCGGTGTGTGTGTGTGTTGCGGATGTATCGTGTGCCCACCGGACGACGTCAGTGTCCCGGAGGATGCCCAGCGGCTGTGACGGCGGCAGAGTAAAGCCATCCAGTGACAGGTATGGCACACGAGGAGCAGCGAGGAAGCCGAACTGGCCCTGCAGGTGAGAGATCAGCTCACTGAGCGGAGAGGACACACAGACCAGACCAAGGTTAACAAACAGTCCATCCATGCTCGTCATGCAGGCCCTGGTGCCTCCAGTCCATCTGCCTTCCTCCTCCATGTGTGTGCTGCCTCACCCGATGTTGGTGATATTGTCAGATACGAGGACGAGCGACCGCCTCAGCGGCTCCTCAGTGGCATCAAGTGCCACAGAGGCATCATCCATCTCCACTTTCAGCCTCATCTTGCGGTATTGCAAGCTTAGTAGCGAAAGAACCTCCTCGATTTTGGACGATTTTGCCTCTGACAGCGGTTTGCGCATGAATCTTCGTAAGCTCGCAATGCCAAGCTCGCATTCGGCCAGGGAATTGGGGCGAAACTCCCTCTCGGGCTGCATCCGGCTTCAGCATCCTCGTCTGAAGTGGGATCTTCATCTTCCGCGGCCATGTCAGAGAGTTACGACGCATCTGCCGAGAGCAACAACAACACTGGCACCGCCAACGGCACCTCCCCCTCCCTGCATGGCTCAGCCACGGTCAAGTCGGCCGCCCTGCAGAGCTTCATCGACTCAATCGCACCGGCAGACAGTTTCCCGCAGCTTGTCAATGACACATGCAGCCAGCTCTCGGGCTGCCTGCGGGAGCTGCATGGCAAGGCGGCCTCGTCCTTCACGTGTGCGGCGTTCGGCGGGTCGATGAATGGGTTTGCAACACAGGGCTCGGACATCGATGTGACGATTCTGATCAACCCCAAAGACCTCCAGGGGATCTATCCTGGCGAGATCCCGGACCGTCAGATGCTTCAGAAGCGGCTCTTGGGCGATTTGGTGCCGGTGCTGGAGCGGCACTCGTTCGGACGCATCGCACGGGTGTTTGCGGCCCGCGTACCTATACTCAAGATGGAGCACCGAGGTGAGTTGGCCTGCCTGCGTGTGTGGTGGTGTGGATGTGTGTGTGGTGTGTGTGGGTGTGTAGGTGTGGAGGTGGATCTGAGCGTCAACAACGCCCTGGCCGTGGACAACACGCACCTCCTCAAGGCCTACTGCGATGCCGACCCACATGGCCGCGTGGCACACATGGGGCGGCTCATCAAGGTCAATCACACCGGCGTCACACCGGCATTCAGACGACGTCACGTCACGCGACACAGCACAACACAACACAACACGTCCCCTTGTGTGTGGTGTGGTGTGGTGTACATTCCACTGACTGCAGAAGTGGGCCAAGAGTGAGGGATTGGTGTCTGCCGAGGGCGAGAGCATGACGAGCTACGGCCTCATCCTCATGACCATCTTCTACCTACAGGCGCACACACACACACACACACACACACACATCACATCACATCACATCACATCACACACACACATATCTGTCTGTATGTCTGTCTGTGTTTCCTTGTTCGTTCGTTCATGTGCAGGTTAAAGGTGTGTTGCCCAATCTGCAGCGTGTGCCGGAGGATGTGCCGGCCGACAGCCCCTCCATCTACCGGTGCAGACGCACCACACGAGACAACAAGAGCAGGATCGACGTGTGCTTCCTCACATCGCCACCCACACCAGCACCAGCACCAGCGAGCACTGATAACGTCAGCACAGCACTGATAGATACCACGCGGCCACACCCACCCACCCAATGCCGCCACACTGACAGTGTCTGTGTGTGTGTCTGTCGCAGGCCGTCAAGAGTCTGGATGAGCTGGTCATGGGGTTCTTTCGCTTCTACGGCAGTAGGTTCGACCTCCTCAAGTGGGTCGTGTCCGTGCGGCAGGGCGGCACTGGCAGCACCACCAAGCGTGCCGACTGGCTGGGCGAGGAGCGGCTCAAGGGGGATGGGCAGCAAGCATGGGTCATCGAAGGTAAGTCGATGACGGGAAGCAGTCCACTCCTTTGTCGTACGTGTGTATGTGTGTGTGTGTGTCAGATCCACTGGACAGGTCGTTCAACCACGCCTCACAGCTCGACCGGGCCGGTCAGGCCAAGGTGATGTCTGCTATCAAAGAGGCCGCTGCGTGCTCGTCCGTCGATGAGATCCTCAATCGCATTGCGGTGCTGAGGGCGGCGGCGTCCAAGCATCAGAGGAAGAAGTTCTACATTAAGACCAAGCTGCACTGTGAAACGCCTGTTGAGGTGGGTGGGTCGATCAGATCAGCCCAGGCCTGGGGTGCAGGGGGCCATGTGTGTGTGTGTGTGTCAGTCTGTGATAGAGATGTTCCGCGGGCCGGCCAAGCACGTGTGGCACAGCAAACCCAGGGACGACTGCATCGACCAAAACAAGTGAGCGTGCCACTAATACATTGGCCAATCATCATCTCAGGTGGTGCATTGCCGTGGGTGGGTGTGTCTGTGTGTGTGTGTGTGCGTTGTGTCAGTGAGAGTTGTCTGCCCAAGTCGACTTTCTATCTGGAGTTCGCGAAGGAGGCCGACCGCCGCGATGCACTGTGCCTCAACCACACCTACCTGGACGGACAAGTGGTGAGTCAGGGAGTGACACACCTCGCCACTTGTTGTACTTTACCCATTTCTCTATCTCTCTCTCTCTCTGTGTGTGTGTGTGTGTGTGGTGCCACGCCCTGCAGGTCATCCTGTCCTACTGCGACCGCACCGACCTCAACGAACAGAAGAGCCGCTCCTCATTCACCATCACACAGGTGGGTGACAGACATTCCATTTTGCTCAAGCCAAGACACACCGCCCCACAATTCATTCGCCCATCTCTCTCCCCTTTCTTTCCTCTCTGCTGCCAGCATCCCGTCCCCCCCCGGGCCGGCTCCCCCACTTTCTCCCACGCCAGCATGACGACTATCAAGTCAGAGGTGCTGCCGGCCACTGCCACCTCTCTCCCGTACTCCCGCTTGTGCGAGCTGCTCCATCGCACTGTGCAGAAGGCGGCAGACAGGGAGGCCATGGGGGGGACGACGAGCGAGACGTACGAGGCGCTGCATCTGAGTGCCGGCAGGGAGGCCAGGGTTACTGGGCTGCCCTCTCCCATACCCCCCGACTTGACCTTCACGCGGGTCGAGGACATCCGCCTCACAGGCGCAGCCACAGCCACCGCATCAGTATCGTCACAGACCAGCCCCCCCGACCCCTACCCCTCTCTGATCATGTATCGCAGCAGCAGCAGCAGCAGCACGGGCGACCAGCAGCAGCAGCAGCAGCCCGTCTATGAGCTGGTGTTGGTGCAGAGGCAGGTCTGGTGCCTCATGCGCGTCGACGGCCACACCACGGCTGCCGACGACGAGCTCCTCTCGCGGCTGACGCCAAGGGGCCGGCGCGTGATTGTGGCCTACTGCCCTGCCACTGGCAGCCGGAGCATCATGAACGGCCGCCTGAGTGTCGACGGGCTCTGGGGCAGGAAGTGGTATCACCTGCCCGACGACGGGATGGGCACGGGCACGGGCAGGCCCAAGGTGTTCTATCCCACGTCGATTGAGGTGTCGCTGACGCTGCGCGTGCTGCTGCTGACCGAGAGGGAGGGGCCGCAGATGAAGGATCTGGCCATACCTACTGACGCGTGCAACATGATGGACATCAGGACGGCCCTCTCTCAGCAGTTGGGCATCCAGACGGACCCCTTGTCTTACAAACTGCTGTTCGTCGGCCGCCCGCAGTCGTCCCTCAGCCCATCCCACCACGAACCGCCCACAAACAGCACGCCCAAGTGCACGGTGCTCTCGATGAAGGGCGGCCAACTGGCCATCGGCACCGCCTTCGAGCTCTCCTCTGCATCCGACAAGCTGCGCGACCTGCCCACCATCTTCCCTCTCACTATGAACTACGGCGCCTGCTTCCCTCACCTCCTCGTCGCCAAGCGGTTCGGCAGCACGGCATGGGCCGTCATGACGGGTGCCAAGGAGACACCCACACAGGGCCTGGCCATAGCACCCATCCGAGACGCATCCACGGGCGCCTGGCCGTCATCCCTCAGGTGGGTCGGTTGGGACGCTCAGGGCGGCAAGTGGCTGACGCTGGACGAGTGGAACAAGCGCGGCGGCGACATCGACATGGACACGCAGTACACGACGATGCTGCGGTGGGGCGGCATGCCGCCCAGGCCGCAGCGTGGCGAGCCCATCAGGTTTCGGCTGGCTTCCACTGGGGAGACGACCTCACGGCGTGCCGATTCCCCATCTCGTGAGGTCATTATCGCCTTCCCCGACCTGGGGTGGCTGGACCTGATCGTCGCCATGCGCTACCAGACATACAAAGCATCCAGGGGCGGCAAGATGAGCTCGCAGCCAGCAGCATCGGCAGCAGCAGCGGGGCGACAGCCGCATGGATTCCCGGAGGTGCGAGATGACGGGCGGTACGACATCCTGGCGGTCCGCGACATCCTGCGGCAGAGCTCGCCGCCCATGCAAGCTGCGACGGCCTCCCCTCTTGCCCATCCTTCAAGCTCAAGCGCCACCAGCGTGCACACAGCGGGGGATGGCCGTCAGATGGGGACGCAGCGAGATGCCCGTGGTGGTTTGTCTGAGGCGGCCGTTGCCAGTGGGTCATCGGCAGAGCGACCAGGTGCAGAAGACGAGACGGGCCAGCAGCAACCCGACACCGTCAAGGGCACACCAGCACCGGCACCGGCGTCATCCCACGGGGAGACACCGGCGTCGCAGACACCCCTTCTCTCCATCCCCAGCCCGCCCCAACACACCGCCGCGACTCCAGCTACCGTCGTGCAGAACGGATTCGTCAGCGCCCTTCAGTCGCGCCCCGCCAGCAGTGAGGGCAGCGTACCTGCGCCATCGATGGCCAGCCGCGGCAAGGAGAACGGCATCAGTGTGTCTGAGACAATGCCTGTGAATGCCGCCGATGGGCCAGGGACAGCCACCAAGGCAGACAACAAAGACGAGAGGGAGGAAGAGCCGAGTCTGAAGCCCAACGGAGAGACGCCGGCTTCGCAGACGCCTTCTCTGGGCTTCGTCGAGCAGCATCAGCAGCAGCAGCAGCAGCCCTCCCGCCCTGTCAGCAGTGAGGACAGCCATGCCGATGGCATCGCCTCTGTCCCGGAGCCATCAGTGGTGCCCAACAGTGTGTCTCTGGCAGCCGACAGCACGGTGCCAGCATCGTCCGAGTACGGCGATGGTGAGATGCCGCTGCAGTTTGTGTCTTGCGGGAGTGTTGTGATGTACCATGGCAGCGAGACGGCCGCTACTGAGGGGTCGGGGGGTGGTGGGGTGTATGGTGCTGTGAATCTGCATGTGCACCAGCACAATTGGCATCTGCATTTAGAGAGGGGTCGGTAGACAAAAGGGCCGAGAGAGAGGCATAGCATATGGACTTTTATTATTCCGTTTGATGATTGATGGATGCGGTCGCTATCGCACTTGTGCCATACGGAATCTGTGTGCTTGTGCGCGGACTCTTATGGATGGATGAAGGATACGATTCAATGTGCCTGCCGTCCCGTCAGTCTCATCACAGCAGCCAAACACAGAAAAATACTGCTCAGCCACCCATTCCCCTCATGCATGACGCGCGTCTAGTCGATCCCCATCGACACGAACTGGCCTGTCTTATCCAAATGCCCCAGCTGCCGCCACTGGAACTGGCACTCGTCATCGCCCAGGTCGGTGTTGAAGCCCTTGGCCACACCAGACAGCCGATATCGTGCAGCCTCGTCCAATCTCGCCTTGTGGATCACCTCCCGGACACCCAGCGCTCTTGTCGTGTCGCCCTCGTTGACGCCAAAGCACTGCAGTGGCGGCAGCCGCACCATCTCCCCCCTCACCTCCATGACCCCGCCCACCACCTCCCTGTTGCTCGCCGTCTTGGTCGCAGCACATGTCACGAAATGCGCCATGGCCGTGTTGATGCGCCGGCCCAGTGGGAAGTCTGACCTCAGCACACGAGTGGCTGCAGCGTGGGCGGCCTCCAAATCGATGCAGAAGGCCGCGATCCGCCAGGCCAGCAGGGATGCCTCTTGGTCGGGGATGGCAGGGTGGCTGTGGGGTGCCTGAGTGGTGAGCACGAATGCGACGAACTCCGCGAGACAACGGTGCGGCCGAAGAGCGTCGTTGAGTGCCGACGTCAGCTGGTCGGGCAGCTCGTTGAGCGCCTTCTCATACTCGTCGACCACCAGCCGCCGCTGCTCTCGTTCGTCCTCGTTCAAAGGGGTGAGCAGCTGCTCGATGGACGCACCAGCTCGCAGCAGGGACCGAGCGACATGGCAGTAGTCCGCCTGCCGGTCAGCCCCAGCATATTTGCGTATCTGCATGCCGGCGATGGCGAGGGCGGTGCCGTTGTCGGCAACGGCGTCGATCTGCGCTATGGGCAAGTGCTTGGAGAGGTAGGCGACGACGAATCGACACCCCAGCATGGCTGCGAGGGAGAGGAGGGTGGCGCCCTCGTTGCCCGGCAGCTGCGCTACCGAAGCACCCTTGTCAAGGACTAGATCTAGGTACCTACACAGACACACAGACACGCACACACACACACAAATGCGATGCACCTGTCTGTCTGTCTGTCTGTCGATCTCCCTCTGCTGCCGTGCCTTGCCTCACCCCTCTGTGAAGGTCTCGGGGTACAGCCGCAGTCTCGCCACGTGCACCTGATGCACCGGCTGCGGCACGGCAATGATGGACGCATCACGCTCAACCAAGCTCTGGTAGATCTGCAGCAGCTTCCTGCAATACTCGTCCGCCGGCGTCTCGTTGACCCGGGGCGGCACCAGCGCCCACGAACCCACAGCCACGCCATGCGCCAGGAGCACCTCCACCGCCACCGCATTCGCCATGCTGATGGCCGTCTTCAGGTCCTCGCGCCCCGGCTGGCAGCCATGACGGATGAGCGTCTCAAGCACCTCCCTCTGCTCCTCTCGCGACGACCAGCACGGCAGCTTCAGATCGTCGCCGTCCATGTAGGCGGACACGTAGCTGCCCGTGACGTCGTCGATGGCCAGCCCGACAAGTGACAAGTCCAGATTGTAGTGGAGAGGGGCGTCCCTGCGCTCGATCCGCATACGCAGGCTGGCCGGGCGGGCTCCCCTGCGGACAAGGCGGGTAACCACACTGGAGGCATTGGGGAGGCGGCGGTGCATAATGCGGTGGACGAGCCGCTTCTCGGCATCGGTCGGCGTTGGCGAAAAGACCAGATCATACCCCTCAGGCATCTCTGCCATGGCGAGGGCGTCTGGTGAGCTCACTGCTGCAGCATCCGCATATCAACCAGCGCGCACACACAGACACAGCGAATGAGCGAAATGCATGGTGCATCTTGCATGGCCCGGCTGACTGACCTGCATTGATTTGATTGGTTCAGTCAGTCGAGGGCCGATATGGCTTTCCTCCGTTGGTACCTCTCGGCCTTCTCCTTCCTGGTGAGCCGCTTCTCGTCGAACCAGTCCACACCCCCGAGCACTTTTGACGTCAGGTAAAGGAGGGTGAGGCCAATGCACAGCCGGGCGTAAGGCAGAAACCCCTCACCGAACCACACCATCGCTTTTTCGCAGCGATTTCAATTGCGAGCTCCAGGGAGGCAGCGATCGCCTCAGCGTCCACCGACAGAGCAGATCTGCCGCAAGGATGCCGATGCCAGGTATGCTGCCGCCCTCCTCTGCCCTCTCCGTGTCAGCAGATCCATCATCACTGGCCTCATCTGGCGTCACGCCCACCATCGGCACGTCCAAGCCAGCCCTGCTGTCGTTCCTGCCCGACTGGCTGGCCTGCAACCCCTACTTCTCGGCTGGCTTCGGGCTGGTGGGCGTCGGCGCGCTGCTGTCGCTGGTGAGGACTGGGCTGCAGAGCGGGCTGGTTGTTGGGCGGCGGTATGTGTTGACGACGCTGGAGATCCCCAGCAAGGACCACAGCTACCAATGGGTCATGCAGTGGCTTATACACAGGTAAAGAGAGGTCGAGAGACGGAGTGAATGCAGAGATCTGTCTGTCTGTCTGGTGTCTTTGCACTGCACTGCAGGCACCGTCAAGCGCGTCACTTGGGCGTGGAGACGACGTATACCAAGAGCAAGAGCGGCCACGTGCAGACGAGTTTTGCGTTCGTGCCCTCCCCTGGGCTGCACTACATGACCTACAACGGGGCACTCATCAAAGTCGAGAGGGAACGGGAGAAGTCAGTGGTACCTGACACACACACACACACACACACACACACACAGCAAGATGGCGGGCGAATGGTGCGTCATGCCTGTGTGTGTGTGTGTGGGTGTGGATGTGGATGTGGTATAGATCGACCTGAACACGGGCACGCCCTGGGAGACCCTCACCCTGACCACCTTCGCCCCATGGCGTGGGATCTTCAGTGAGCTGCTGAGTGAAGCTCGTGACATGGCCCTGACGAAGGAGGAGGGCAAGACCATCATATACAACAGCGTCGGGCAGGACTGGCGGCCCTTCGGCGACCCCAAGCGCATCCGACCCTTCTCATCGGTCGTCCTCGCCGAGAACGTTGCGGAGACCATCCTGAGGGACTGCCATGAGTTCCTGGACAGCTCTCAGTGGTACATTGAGAGGGGGATCCCTTATAGAAGGGGGTACCTCTTGTGGGGGCCGCCGGTGAGTCGACACACAGACAAATTGAAAGAGAGAGAGAGGGGATGGATGGATGGATGGATGTGTGTGTGGTGTGCAGGGTTGTGGGAAGAGCAGCTTTGTGATGGCTTTGGCCGGTGCGCTGCACTACAACATCTGTGTGTTGAATGTGAGCGACCCCTTCCTCACCGATGACCGGCTACAGCACCTCCTCGCGTACGGAATACAGCACACCCATCCGTCCGTCCACCGCTTGACACACATGGGTGTGTCTGTGTATGTCATCAAAGGACTGTGCCTCCCCGTGCGCTGGTGCTGCTTGAGGACATCGATGGCGCCATCACACCACAGCCAGGAGATCTCGATGAGGTCAACCCCCCCCCCCCCCCCCCCCCCCCCCCCCCT
>CDMY01000485.1:56004-67973 GCA_001179505.1 Vitrella brassicaformis | reverse complement strand
GGCTGCTGCACAGACAGACTGCCGACAGGCGGATGATAGACAGACCTGTTAGGATCTGCCCAACTGCCGATCAGGCGGAAAAGACAAACCAGATTGCTGCGCCCATGTAAGAATAGGGGGGAGAGAGTCGGGGAGAACGGTGAAGAGAGGATCTGCCGGGCGGTCAGTCCCGGATAAAGGATTAAGTCAATGCAACGTAAGGTCTGTGGATTTTGTGGAGAGTCCACGTAGGACATGTAGTATGCGTCAGTCCATCCTGTCTGACGTCCTGTCCGCCATGGCCTGTCTCATGGAACGGACAAAGACTCAACAGCCGTCCTGTCTCACAGATCAGTGGATCGTCGGTCTATGAACCCTAGACCCTAAACCCTGGACCGACTTGCACTTCTGACACAAGCAAATGAGAAAGGAAGGGAAGGGGAGAGAGAGAAAGGGCGCTCCGGTTGCTTCATCGGCCAACTCGGTGCGCATCTCTCAGATTGCTTCATCTTCTTCGAGTGCTTCATCGCCTGCCTGAGAGGAGCCATCGCACGGCTGCGAGGACACTCACAGGACATCAGCATGATGGAGCCACACACTGTGACGTAAGCAGAGGAAAAGCTGCCCATCGAAGGATGTGACTGTGGCGCTTGGCTGTCATTGCAGGCGTGTGATCAACGTGGAGATTCCGGTGGAGGTCAAGGACGATGGCGGCAGATACATGAGGCAACTGCTCGACCGCATTAGCAGGGTGCGTGTCATTGAACGATGAAACCGCTCGATTCAGCAACATGTCATGTGCTGGTCTGTGTGTCACCTGGTATGTGTGTGCATCAGGACTCGACGTATGTCCACTACTACAAGAACAAGAGGCCGACGGTGGCGAGCGGCCCCGACATCCCTCCACCCCCATCAGTCGACACCGCCACAGACCCCGCCCCCGAGGCCAAGAGAGACCAGCACACCCAGTACACACACGAAGGGCGGACCTTCCCTCTCAGCCACAGCGCCTTCCCGCCCCCTCCCGACACCGGGCCCATCCCGGGATACGCCGAGCCGCCCCCACGCTCAGCTGTCACAGAGATCCACAGGGGGCGGGCGGTGGAGATCTTCCGCGAGGACAGAGACTACCAGCAATGCATCGGTGGCGAGGAGGACGCTGGACGTCCAGCTTCGAGTGAGGGTGCAGCACGGAGCCACTGGGGTCAGGGCACCTTCCCCACAGTCGGAGATGATGTCACAAAGAAGGCCAATCTCCTCCTCGGCCGCTGCTCATTTCGCTTCACCACTCGTCGAGGGCGTGTGAGGTGGGATGCCGACGCGCATCGCTTCGTGGCCGAGTGGGACGACGCGTCGTGGGTGGGGCAGCAGCTGCCCGTTGATGCGGACTTTGAGCGGGTCGACCGCTCGCTGCAGCAGGCTGTGGAGGCCGTGACCAGGATGGCACTGCGCAGCGGTGTGTCCACGCAAGTCACGGTGGGAAGCCGCCCTACGCCATGGCCCACTCCGCCTCGGACGGGTACGCAAAGGAGGGAAAGGGGCGGATTGTCGATCGATCCTCATCGGCCCACGTGCGTATCCTTGTCTGTCTGCAGACACCCGTGGCACCACTGCCCAGACAGAGGAGCTCCCGCCACAAGCAGCCATCAAAGCACAAGAGCACCCTCAGCCTCATGCTGCCGCTGCTGCGGCAGCCGAGGATGAAGACATGGCGCCAGTGGAGCAAGGAGACGATCAGGATGGTCAGCAGGAGCCTGCCGGTCCTCCGGCAACAGCTGGCAAGAGCCCCGGCATCATCTCGTCCATCATGAGCCGAATCAAGCGACCCTTCGGCAGCAGGCCATCCACTCCCGTGCGAGGGGAAGGCGACGAGAACCTCAGAGGTGGCGATGGGGACCTATCGAGCCCATCGCCGTCAGCGTATGGCCCCAAGCGGCGGCGCAAGACACCGCGGGAGGCCTCCCAGCCGAGGCGACAGACCAAGACAGAGAAGGAGGAAGAGAAGCGGGAGGAGGAGAGCCAGCCAGCAGCTGCAGCGGCAGCAGCAGCGCCAGCAGGGGCCGATGGCGATGGGCCGGCGCCAATGGCGGTGGACGACGGGGATGATGGCTGGTTCATCAAGGTGACGTCAGAGGAGGTCCATCAACTGGTCGATGGGCTGAGAGGGGAGGGGGGGGAGGGCGATGGTGACATCTGCGAGCGGTATGCCCTGGACAGCCGGCTGCTGACCGATGGGGCAGTGGAAAAGCGGCTCGCACAGGTGCAGAGGTGAGGGAGAGCGCCACGACAAAACAGAACAGAACAGGTGGATGGTTGCTGACTGATTGGTTGGCTGGCCGTTGCTGCAGATGCGTGCAGTCTGTCGATGCCGCAACGAGGCACGACATCGAGAACATACTCAACGACATCGCGGACAAACAGGTAAGGGCCAGTCGATCAGCAGACACCACATCACACACTCGGTGATGATGTCTGCGTTTTCTGCAGGTGGTGGACCGTCTGCTGCACCTCATCGCCCGCAGCCCCAGCGCACTCCCCGACGCCACCATCACGCAAGACCATTACGCAAGAGGCGTTGGTCTGGAAGGTGCAGTCTCTCAAGAGCCGCCGTCGGTCGGCAGCAAGAAGAGGATCCTCGACACGGCCCTGGTGGATTGGGGTGTGCACGAGAGCGAAACAAGGGAGGGGCTGGTAATGGAGTGGGACCTTCGGGACAAACAGCGCATCGTCGATGAGATCGTAAGCCCCTCAGCGCATCTTAAGGTTCATCCACACACACATCCATGTGACTTCAGGTGTCGACTTTGGCACAGTGGGACTCTGCCGGTGGGCCGTTGAGCGCGTCAGCATCGCAGGAGAGCGATTCACCGCCCCTTCTCATTGTCCCGCTGATGCACGAGCAAACCAAACAGTGGTGATCACACAACACAGACACACCGGATAGCTGGATGGGCCGGCGGATGGTGGTGGTGGGCCATGTCTGTCAGGGGTGTGTTGGAGATGCGACCGGCGGTTGTGGACACTGTCGGTGCGGATGGCGGCGCAGCTCGGGTGTGGGCGGCCACACTCAGACTGCCCGTCCATTCCCACCGAACAGCCACGCTGCGCGGGCTGCCTCTCGCATTCAACGTCGTCCCGGGCGCCTACCAGCCCTTTCTGCAGGTGAGTCCCTGAGCAGAGGTCAATGCGTCCATCCATGTGTGTGTGTGTGTGTGTGTGTGTGTTTGGCTCTGCAGGTGGTCCGTGAGTTGGTGGCGTGTGTTAGCGAAAAGCTCGGGCTTCCCTCCGAGGTGCGTCAGCCGGGGCGGGGCGGGTCAGATCCATCGGGTCATTGAGACACGTCAAGCACACGTGATGGCTCTCTCTTGTGTTGGTGCAGCTCGAGCACACCGTCGAGGGCCATGACGTCGTCCCGGAACACCTGGCGGCCACCGAGAGAGGGACGAGCTGTGTGAGTATGGTGCGCTTCATCGACGAGCGATACAGGTGAGTCGGCCGACGGCCAGAGTGACCAAACACCGACCTGCGCCTTGTGTGTGGTGTGCAGGGGCATTCCGCCAGTGCCGGCGTCGCGTGGGTGGCTGTCGCGCCTGTTGATCAAGGTGCTGGCAGTGCAGTACACCACGGCAGTCGCCAGCCGGTGTGGCTGACGACCCAGGGTAGCCATCATGAGCTGATCTGACTGAGGACCGAGGAGCTGATGACACTGTAGATCTGTGAGCTTGAGGGACTTTTGTGTGACGGACTTGATGTGCGTTGAAGCAAATCTGGCCCATCCAGAACGGTGTATACTTCATGTGCGCTCATCGAGGGTGTCTGTCTGTCTGCCTGTCTGTCTGTCTGGGTGTGTTGTGATGATGGCCCAGGAGGGTGGCTTATCGATCTCGCGTGCCGACGGTGTCGTAAAGCTTAAGCGAGGCGGCTCAGGGAGCTGGCGCTGCGCGACTGACAGACTGACCTGACCACTGCATACTGATCTTCCACTCGCTGTCTCACCCATTGAATGCATTCGTTGGTATACTCAAATGCACTAGTTAAGTCTGTCCTCCATAAATCGACCACTCACACCAGTCCGACGACACACATCAACACACAGGCGGGCTTACAGGTGACACACCGAGACACAGGCCCGCGGAGATGAACAAGGACACATCCACTAGAGACACGAGAGAGGCGGCAGATACCTTTGTGTGTATTGCACCCAATGACGATTAGCCGGCGAGGGAGTCCACACACACATAAGGCACGGCAAGGCAGGGAAGAGGCCTAATTGCTCATATCCAACTTCAAGCTCGCACGTGCAGCTGGGGGCCCCAGTTGTGGGGTGGGCGTCTCGCGCCAGGAGACCCCGTGTGGCAAAGATGTAGGGTTTGCTGCACACGCAGCGCAGCCCCCGTGTGCAGGGCCGGGGGGGCGGCAGTGTGCGAGACGGCCACAGCCGCCCCAGTGGTGTTGATGAGGCGTGCTACATCCAGCTGCCGAGAGTCGACGAGGGCGACGCTGCCGCACAGCAGGCCATCCACCACACACAGACAGACCATCCCAAGGTCACCCTGCAATGCCCTTGTGGCACAGTGACCAGCGGCTGCCTCTGACGAGTGGTGTCTGTGTGCGTCTGTCCACTGCAGATGGCGTCGGCCTCGAGTGAGCACATTCCTCTCCTGCAGGACGATGGCCAAGGGCTGACGGAGCCCCAGCTGCCCGACGTCACCGATGACATCACCAAGGCACCGAGACGCTTCGAGCAGGTGTGTTGGTGTCAGTCGACTCTGAGGCCTCTCGGACGTCTGTGCGTCGTCTGCAGATCCCCCTGGTGGGCGCCCCGGCCGCCGACGAGTGGGAACCGACAGATGCACTGAGAGACAGCATCAAGAAAGCCATCGATGCGTCAGATGCGGAGGACCTGCGGAAGGCCCTCGACGGTCTGTTGCCTGAGCAAACCGAGAAAGTGCTGACGACTGGATACGGCTACCGGAACGAAGAATCTGCCATCCATTACGCCGCAGGTACGCCTCTTCGCATCACGACACAAACATGATGATGCAGCTGAGTGGCCCCTGTGTGTGCTCCTCAGGGCGAAGTTCGTCTGTGGCGGTGTTTGAGGTGCTGCTGCACAACCGACACCACCTGCTCAACCTGAAAGATGGGGTATCGTGCTCGACAATTACACTGATTCTACTCATCAGCCGACCGATGTCTTCACTGCTGCCCTCATGCTGTGTCTGTAGGGTGGCAACACGCCTCTTCACTTGGCAGCAAGAGAAGGGTCAGTTGGTGTTGTGGAGAAGTTTGTCGAGTGGGGCGGAAAGGAACTGCTGGAGGCTCGGGACAACGTAAGGATAAAGGAATGTCGACTGGTGCATTGAACAGCTGACAGATGTCTTCTCCATTTTGTGTCTGTAGGATGGCTGGACGCCTCTTCATCGGGCAGCATGTCATTCACTTCTGCAAATGACAACCACAAGGGCATGAGTCTTCAACGTGTCTCTTTGTGTTCTCCTGCAGGGAATCGCCATGTCGATGTGGTGGAGTGGATGTTAAGGGTGAACCCACAGCTCTTGAGGATCAAAAACAATGTACGCTGCACTGCGCCGAGGTATTTCTCGGTATTGTCCCTGGTTATGTGACTCTGACAGTACGGAAGGACGCCTCTCGATTTTGCCCTCGAGGAAACCTATGTGAGGGCAAACGACCCAAAATTCGTTGGTGCGATGTTTGCCGTGGCTGGGGCGGTCGCTATGGAGCTCCTGGGGACAGATGACGAGAAGCTCGAGAGCGTGCTGCAGGATCCAGAGCTCCTTCCCAAAGCGGTCCCCTACGCGAAATACGGCTTAGGACAGTGCCTGAGGCGATGTGATTCGCTGGGCGTCGACAGTCTCCGCTGGTGCTCTACCTTCCGCCGATTGATTAAGTCTCGGCAGAATGACTCCCTCACAGAGTGAGTTGGACAGAGAATCGGAGCACAATGCGAGTCTGCACCTTTTTCCCCTTTTGTTTTGTGTGCAGTGATTTAGAGAAGACAGCAGGCTGGAACGAGGTAAATGTTCCACACACACACAGGCGTCCTCTGCTTCTGCGTGTGATTATCCAATCGGTTCAGGCTCTCACGGCTAACTTCTGCAGCGATACAGACGAAGACTTGTTCCGAAACTCACTTAAGGGCAAAGAGAGAGAGTGGTTTGCGCTGCTCGAATCTGCGGAGCCCCTGACAGTAGTGACTCAAGGTAGCCAACACAGAGACCTCACCCTTTTGGCTGTCGATCCGCTCATGGCGTCGTCCTTCTGCCAATAATTGTTACAGCCAACTGCATCTCTCTCGTCACAAAGCACTGGCAACCACCACATACTGACTTTTTTGGGATTCAGTTTGCACCCCGTGATGTCTTTATTACCCGCGTGCTGTCAATGCTGCTGATGTAAGACGACAGACATGGACCACGATGGAGGCAGAGAAAGCGCATGGCACCTCTTGTCTGTGTGTGTTGCAGGGTGGCCTTTGTGCTGCTGCACATCGAGTCGATCAGAGGAGACAGCGGCGTGATTGAGAGTGCCGTGATGGGCCAGTCGGTGTGGCTGTGGGGGGCAGTGCTGACCGGCATCGGCTTCGTGATTCAGGAGGCCTTCCAAGTGAGATAGATCGGGAGACATGACTGAGAAACGACGACATCCCCTCTGTGTGTCTGCAGGGCGTCCGCCTGAAGGCAGCCTACTGGGCCGACTCATGGTACGAGTCCGAAATGCAGAGACAACCATACTGGCGACCTCATCTTTATGGCATACATCACTGCACAGGAATGTCATCGACATGTCTTCAAGCCTGGCGATCACTGCCTTTATTGCCGTCCACTTCCTGGGCTACTCTGCCGAGGCGGAAGTGAGCTCATTGATCGTCATAGCGCTGCTCTTTGCGCTGCGCCTCCTGCAAACCGCCAGCCTGCAGCCAACCGTGGGGCCACTCATACTGTCAGTGAAAGGGAGCCACACAGACACACAGAGAGAGGCGTCTGATGCTGTGTGTGGTGTGTGTGTGTCAGTGCGGTTGTGAGGATGTTTTCGGACATCAGCATGTTTCTGTGTCTGTACGTCTACATCCTGCTGGTCTTCGCGGGCGTCTTCACCGTCCTCTCGTCCGACGAAGACCACCAGTACTTCGGCTCCTTCCCCAAAGCCACACTCACTCTGTGCGCATGGGACCTCATGAGAAGACACAGAGGAAAGGGACACCTGCCTCTCTCTGTCTTGTTGTGCTGTGCAGTTTCTACGCGGGTCTCGGTGAGTTCAACGAGGCGCTGACCAACGCCATAGAGAGCCACGACACGCTGGGGGCCGTCCTGCTGTTCACTTACGTCATCCTCTCGTCCATCATACTCGTACGTCGAAACCACTCGTTCTCTCAGCAACACACAAGGACTCCCTTTGTTGTCCCTGTCTCTCTTTGTGTCTGCCGGCATCCATCGATAGCTCAACCTGCTCATCGCCATCATGGTGAGACAGACACGAGATACAAGGGAAATCGAGTGGGCCATGTGGCTGTTCAATCTTTCTCTGTGTATGTCAGGCGTCGACGTATTCGGCCATCGAGGAGACACAGGCTGCACAATATCAGTATCAGGGACGAGGGAGACAGACAGACAGACAGCGGCACATAATGGCCCTCTCTCCGCTCATCTCCGCAGGCTGCTGCGTATTCGCGTGTTGAATGAGTATCTGACAATGCCGCACCACGAGCGACTGCCGTCGCCATTCAACCTCATCGGTCGGTGCCACAAGAGTCATGAAATGCATCCGTCACATGTGGGCATCTGTGTGTGTGCAGCTGTGGTCGTGTCGGAGCCCCTGCGGTATCTCGCCTCCCTCATCAGCGAACAACGGCGACATCAGTCGGCACTCTGCCGCATTGCCTTCTGGTCGATGGTGGCTCTGTACTTTACCGTCGACGGACTCCTTTTCGCCGTCGCCTTCACACCCGTGGCCATCTACAAAGTGCTGGAGCGTCTCCCACGACTGATACGGGGAGGGAACTATTGGGAGGTACTGGTCATACCCCTTGTCATCCTCCTGATGTCACTTTTTCTTCTGTGCCAATACGCCCAGCGAGTGAGGGTCAACTTAAGACAAGTCACATGAGACAATCAATGGCTTTGTCTCGTTTCTCTCGGGTAGGGGCTGTTTTCTTTTGGCGCCACCGGAACTGACATTTCGGAGATGGCTGATCAGAGACGCAAAGCACGGATCAAATTCAAGGACAGCATCGACAAGTGGATTGAGGCGGCCGACCATCACGACTCGAGCGTGCCTGATGTCATGGCTGGTGAGACAGGACCCACAGGGAGGCAGTACACGGCAGAGCACTCTTTTTCTTCGGAAGCCCATTCATTTCTTTGCCCCTCAGCCTTGCGGGAGATGCGGACACAACTCGCGGAGGTGCGGACAGAGCAGAAACAAACGGAAAAGCAGATGGACAAGCGGCTGACGGAGATGGACAGACGACAGGCGGAGATGGAGGCAAGGATGGAGGGGCACATGAAAGAGATCAAGGCGAAGATCAAATAGGCGGCGTGAGACACCAACTGACTGCACGGCCTCTTGGTGAACAAGATACACCAAACGTGATGGATGGTCGATGCAGGAATGTGTGACTGCCCAAGCACTTGGTTTCTGACCGGATGGCTGGAAGTCGGCACAAATGAATATGGCTGCCCGCGCGTGGCGCCGCCAGTGAGACAGACAGAGATACACTTAAAGGTTTGAATGGAGGGATGTGTGTGGTCCAACGGTGCATGGTCCAAATCCACAACACACGGACAGAGACACACACAGACATGCGGTCATGCACATCACACACGGATGCATCACACAGACAGACAGGCAGTGCGTTCGCATGGAGCAAGTCACTTCGGCCCATGAGCAAGCAAGCCAGCCAAGTCAAAAGGGGTCGATGCTGAGGAGGGCGGCAGCCCCCTCTCCTTCTGCCGCCATCACGCTTGTGTGTGAGTCGACTTGACGTGCCACGATGCCAACACACACAATGAATGTGCAGAGGCGACGACACGGTAGGCCGGCCCCTATCATGTGGGAGTAGCCTCTCTGTCTTTCTGGCTAGACCGGCCCTCACGGTGGCATGGCACTTGCCGCTGGTTGGCTGGGTGGTATCGTCATTCTTCACATGACCAGGCAGTGAGCACAATATGGGTTTTTGACAAATGTAGCCGCCCGACACAGGCAGGCAGGCAGGCAGAGAGGCAGCGAGAGGGCGACGGGTGGACGCATTGCAGGCATGCAGTACATAAGCTAAGTGCAGCACCAGCTGGCTGATCGATCCTGGCTGGCTGGTCTCGTGGGCTCGTCTGTTCTTCTCTTCTCATCGCCTCTGCCCCTCACTCCCGCCCCCCCACTGTCCATCTCTGTCAGTCGCGTCATCTGTTCTGTCGGGTGCGTGTGTGTGGGGGCGACGATCCAAAATAGAGTGAGGGCATCAGCAAGGCACCGTGTGCAATTCACCGCAGTGGCAGCCAGGTCAAAAGGTAGGCAGGCAGCTGAGCGGCAGAGAAGGATAGGCAACCGAGTGAGTGCATATGTGTGTGGATCGGCAGAAACCAGTTAGTCCGTGGTTGGTTGCGTGTGGTGGATGTCTGTCTGTGTTAGGCCAATGGCACGGCAAAGCATAGCATAGCGTAGCGTAGCGTCATATCGGTCCCCAGCGCTCTTATCGTCCAGCCCCACGGGCGTCGCTCTCTCTCTCTTCAGATTCGCTCACAGTCAGTCAGTCCGCTACAGAAAAAAAGGAGGCGCAGATACACAGCTCACCTCACCTCTCACACAGCAGCTCACACCACACCACACCATAGCATAGCATAGTCAGTATGGCACACACACATGGAGGTCCCATGCACCACACGCAGCACAACACAGCACCACCGGCGAGAAAGTACAGTGGATCAACCGCACCACGTCAACAAGACACCACCCACCGGTCCCCCTCACCCAGCAGCCCATCCCCACATCACACCGACCATGGCCCCACTCGCCGTGCCGCCCCCCACTGCAGATTCGGGGCGGCACGGCGCACAGCAGTGAGTGCACGGCAGGCAGACACGTACGTGAGAGCCTCACGTCGATAAAGCTTTGGACAATTAAGGCAAGAAACAGTCAGTCAGTCAGTTAGTTAGGAGGCAGGCAGGCAGGCATTCGACTCGCTCAGCCAGCCGGTTTTCTTCAACAACCATTCAAGCAAGCAGTCATGCAGAACAGCAGCCGATCATCAATTGCAGGTCAAGACAAACACACAGCAGCTCACCATACCCAGCCCCCTCTTATCAAAGCAAGCAGCCCGCCCCCTCTCACCCACTCATTCAGCAGCAGCCAACCAGCCAGCCAGGCATTATCGGGGAGGGAAGGCGTTCAACGAAACAGACAGTGGCGGGCAGCACCGCTACTCGAGAGGTGGCGAGTAGCGGCCGCCGCCACGCCACGCCTACAGCAAAGAACCTTAGGAGGGAGGGGGGAAAAGAAAGAAAAGGACATGGGTATGTCGTGGACAGACAACAGACGCAGCGTGCATTGGGGGCGGTCGGGCAGATGGAATAGGGAGAGAGACGAGGAGGCTAGAAAGAGAGAGAGGGACCCGCCCACCCCCACTCCCCCACCCACCACTCCCGCCCCGCAATCCGATGCACACATATGCATTATGTCTTCCGCTCACTCACTCATCCATGGATGGACACTCACGCACAGACAGGCATGGATACATAAGCACGCAGGTTGAATGTATAGGAAAGTAATGGGCCCAGCCGACCAAGCCGATACGTCTCGCTGCCTCTAGCACCTGTATAAGCCCTCGCACACACATACACCGTCTAGACAAAGACAGACACACCACACCACACCACACCGTGGCAGGCAGGCAGGCACTCGCCCCTGCCTGCGCCCGCCACACCCACCACCCCGACCGTCGCAGGGAGGCAGCGATGCTAGACAGACAGATGGGCAGGCGAGACTGAGAAGAAAATCGACGGACGGGACGGGAGAACAGGGCTGGCCTGTCCGCCCTCCTTGCTTTGCGGCTTGCACTTGTGCTCGGTCGGCTGGCTGGCTGCTGTCCGGCTTGCCATGCTTAATTGAGACCAAATACCGTTACGGACATATGATGGATTCACACACACACACACACACACACAGGCACACACAGGCAGGAAGGGAGAGATGAGCAGAGAGGCAAGCAGGCAGTTAAGAGGCAGGGTAGAAAAGGTGTGTAGTAGTAGTAGTCAGTGAGCAAGTAGTGTAGAGAGAGTTCCCTAGTGTCGAAAGAATCAATGAATGCGCGAGCGCGTGGGCTCCGTGGCGGACGCCTGAGGCAAAAACATGGTCAAAAAGACGACGAGACGAGACGAGACGAGAAGAGGAGAGACGCTCAGTACGCAGTACATCAGTCACACCACATGCCTGACACCGCACACACAAAGACCATGAAAGCGGCTGGACTGCCAGTGGCTGGTTTGTGTCGTTGTGTCGTTGCACTTCACTTACATATAGACTAGATGGCGCACGCCTTTGGGTATCAAGGACGGATCAAGCGTCCGTATTGCTGGTATCAGCTTCGCCCCCGTCCGCCACAGACGATGGCGACGTGGCCTTGGGTGTCCCGTCGCTCTTGGCCACCCACTTAGAACCCGCCGGCCGATCCCACGGCCGCTCGCGAGCCGACCCTGCTGCGGCTGATGCTGATGCTGCAGCCCCCTTGGCACCGCGAGAAGCCCCCTTCTTGCCCTCGTCATCCCCCACACCACTACCACTGCTAGTCTCGGCCGCGCGTGGCCCAGCCGACGTGGTGGTCGGCCCACCGCCCCCCTCGCTGGACATCTCCTCCTCTGACGACTTCTTCATCCACAGCGAGTCGGTGTTGTTGTTGCGCCGGACGGTGCGGCCCGCCTCGCCCTTCTCACGCCTGGTCGGCAGCCCCAGGATGGCACTCACGTTGGGCGAGAACCCGC
>CDMY01000485.1:0-55704 GCA_001179505.1 Vitrella brassicaformis | reverse complement strand
ACGTTGGGCGAGAACCCGCCTGTGTCGTCGTTGTCCCACTGGCGAGGGCGCGACCCCTGCCGGCCCTTGGAGCGGCTGGATGCCTCGGGAGGGTCACCCCATCGGTCGTCTGACAGCGTGTCGCGTCGCCTGTTGCGCTTGCGGCCGCTCTGGTCTGTCTTGGTGTCGTACTCCCACTGGCTGCGCATGCCGGCGCGGTCACCGTAGTCGCCATAGCCGTCATAGTCGCCCTCATCGTAGAAGGAGTCATCGCGTGATGACGAGCCGCCCTTGGAGCGGGAGCGACCGCTTTTGCCGCTGCGCTTGCTTCCGACGGGCTGGAAGGTGCCATCCCGGCGGTAGGAGTTCTTGTGGAAGGAGGCGTAGTCCTCTGGGTCTCGGTCGCGGTGGTCGTGCTGGCGGCCTGAGTACTCCTCCCATGCGCTGTCGAGGTCGGGGTAGGTGAGGGAGCGGTTGCCCGCGTCACGGCTGGAGCGGCTGGACTCACCGTCGCGGTCTTCTGTCAGGGTCTGGGCGCCGCTGACATGTCGATGCAGACCCTGAGAGACACACAGACACATCAGAGAGAAGGAGTGAGGGGGTGCCGAAATGTGTTTTGTGTTGTGTTGTGCCCTGTTCTGTCCCTCGCCCTCGGCCACCCATTGACTCACCGCTTCGGGCGCAGCAATGCGGAGGGGTCCCTTGTCGGGGTCGTGTGCCTTCATGCTCTTGACGTACAACACGTATACGGTCCGCTCCTCCATCTCGCCCTCCTCGTTCTCCTCTGCGATGGAGTACTTCTCCTCAGCCACGCTGACCGTCTTCTCGCCCGGTTTGGGGAGCGCCTTGCCATCCAGGCCGACGGCCATGAACATGTGCCGGGGATACTGGTCGTTGACGAGCCTCACCACCTCCGATATCTTCGAACCGGAGTGGAAGTCCTCGGTCTCCACCAGCTTGTTGTCAGGCTCGTAGCGCTTCTCGGGGTCCACATCCCACTTGAGCACGAGGATGGTGACCTTGCCCTCGGTGCTGCCCCCCGTGGGCGGCTTGGCGCGCGGCTTGATGAAGCACAGCAGGTGGCGGCTGCTCTCCCTCTCGACAACGACGCCCACGTCACGGCAGCGGGTGATGTTGGGATGGGTCACGGGGCTGCCGTCGGGGTGCACCGGCACCAGCGGCCCCTGTGTCTCGACACCGGGCCGAGAGGCCGCCGCCCTCATCAGGGTGCTGACGCTGTCGCCCGGCCTGACCTCAGCCGACGCAAACACGAACGACTCGACATTGTTGAGGGTCTGCACCGCACCCTCCACCGTCACGTCGACGGCTCGGTGGTGCTCCACGATCACAATGACGGTGCCGTCGTTGGTGTCGGACACGGTGCTGATGGACTTGGGTGAGGCGTCGTCGCACTCGTAGTGGGGGATGGGTGAGGGGGGCGGGAGGGAGGCCGACGGTGAGGGCACCTTGACAGGCTCACTCTTGGCCGCCTTGGGCGACTCTGAACACACACAACACAACACAACGCATCACAACACGAGATGAGGATGCATTGCGGTGTGTGCGTGTTGGTCGTCTCCCGCCTAGTCCCCTCTTACCGGTGAAGAGTGAGTGGATCTTTGCTTCTGCCGTCTCGGACGCCTCACGTGGGTGAGGGGGGAAGGCGTATGGCGGCACCGCAGAGGGCGACGGCGCCCGCTCCACCACCGGCACACTGCTCGCCACCTCCCCCGCCACATCGCCCACACTGCTCTCTCCCCCCTCCTCAGCAGACACCGATGCGCCGCCCACGCCCACCTCGGCGGCCCCGATGCTGTCCAGCAGCGAGTCGATGATGAGCTGCTTGTCCGGCCCCTGCGGCTGCGCGTCCTCGGGCACCGGCGGCGGCTTTGACACGTCAGGGAGGCTCGTGCTGGTCTCGGGCATAGTGAAAGGAGGCGCGTCGGCATTGAGACTGCTGGATGTGGCCAGCGCCGAACCCTGCACTGGGGCCGGGAGTGTCAGTGGCCCGGCACTCAACCCCACCATCTCGTTGGGCTCGTCGAACCCCGGTGGTGGGCCGAAGCCTGGCGGTGGAGATGGGGGCGGGGGGGACGCCGATGCCGATGTCGCTGCTGCAGCAGCTGCAGCCGCAGCCGCCTGCTGGCGGAGCAACTTCTGGTTGAGGGCGTTGATGTCGGTCAGGTCGGACAGGTGCATGCTGTGAGGGCTCTGCGGCTGCGGCTGCCGCGACCGGCTGTAGCCCCAGTCGTCAGGCTGCATCGACGGAGGCGTCATGGGCGGTGGGCCAGCAGCGCCGCCAACCGCCATGAGGCTCGCCAGCATGTCACTGGCCGGTGGAGGGGGTGGCTGGGGAAGCATCAAACCGGACGTCGATGTGGGCGTGGGAGGCGAGAAGTCGGGCGGCTTGGTGGACGAGGGAGGGGGCGTCGGTGCAGACGCGCTGGCCGAGTCCAACGCAGCCAAACTGGTCATCAGCCTCGACGCGAGATTCGCTCCATGAGAGTCAGCCGGCACTGACGGCGACCGGGGCCGCGCAGGCGCCCCCCCAGGGGGCCCGCCAGGCTGCGCGACGGCCATGGTGAGGAGCGAGGCCAACACGCCCACCCCACCCACCTGCTGCACAGCCTGCTCCAGCCGTGCCCTTCCGATCTCCACCGGCTCGCTGAGGGCCTGCCGCACCACGTCGACGAGTCGGTTGATGATGGTGGGGTCGATCTTGGTCAGCGGACGCTCGCCTGGCGGCTTGACCCGCTGACCTGGCGTCCCCGGCCCGCCGCCCGCGTAGGCTGGCAGCTGGAGGGTCGACAGCGGTGGGGGCCTCGGGCGTGGCGGCTGGGGCGCCTGGGGGGAGTGATGCGGCAGTTGTGGTAGCTGTGGTGGGGGTGGCTGGGGCCTCTTGGGGACGCCTGGCGCGGCGCCCAGCAGAGAGGGAGGGCCCCGCTGCAGCAGCAGAGTGGTGGCAGTGAGCGTAGCGGCACTCACGCCGGGCGGGAGGGGGACGGTGGGCCGCCCCGTAGACTGGAGCTGCTGCTGCACCGGCAGGCTGGCCGCGTAAGGCACCTCAGTGGGCCGCGGCCGGGGAATCTGCGGGCGCGTCGCAGCGGCGGCGCCCAGAAGATTCGGTACGGGTGGCGCCGCCTTGGGCTGCGTGTAGAGCCGCGGCAACGGGAGCTCCTCAGAGTTGATGGAGATGGTCTTGCGCACCTCGTTGGCCAGCAGGTCGCGCATGGCCTGCTGGCTCTTGTTCAGTTGGGGAGTGCCCTCACTGGACGGGGGAAACGCACCCGCACCGGCGGCACCAGCAGCATCGATGCCTCGCGCGACAGTGCTGGCGGATGAGGGGGTGTGGCCCCCCAGCTGCTGGTGGTGGAGGGGCGGTGGGGTCTGTGCGGGGGGAGGGGGAGGGGGCTGGGAGGGCGATGTGGCCTGGATGGTCGACGGGCGCTCTGACGAGTCGCTAGAGGGGTGAGACGTCGCGCGCTGAGGGAGCGCAAAGCTGAGGGAGCGATCCAACACACGACATGAAGAGAGGGCAATACAGATGCTGCTGCCCTGGGTGTGTCTCTGTGGTTTGTGTTATGTGCTTACTGCGATGCAGTTGAGATATCTCCTGGTGCAACGCCACCAGAAACTGCGGCAGGGGCAGCACCGGCGGCAGTGGTCCGAACGTGTTTGGGTTCGTTGGCGGCGCCTGGCTTGATGAGGATTTCCTGCAGCTGTTCGGTCGTCAGCGCCCCGTTGGCCAGCGCCTTGGCCAACACCGACAACATGGTCATGTCATCCTTGCCTACTGCACACACATCACGACCACAACACATCACGACACATCACGACATTTTGCGTCTGCGCGTGGCTTTCGTGTTGTCCGTGCTGTGAAGTCACCTAGCAGTCCTTCAGCCATGGCGGGATTGCTCTGTGCCAGCTTCCCGAGCCGCAGCAGCTCCTTCAAAATGCCAGACTCTATCTTGGTCGGACCGTCGCCGACCGGCGGTGGCTGACCCTGCCCGATGCGCTGCACACCTGATGCACCCGAAGCACCGGTAGAGGACGACACGGCGCCCTCAGGCGTCCGCAGCCCGGTGGGTGTGCGGCCGTTGGCATCGGTGGGTGTGGGCGGTGCAGCCTGCGACATGCCCGTCACGGCCGTGCTCAGCGTGCTGGAGGAGGAGGGCATCAGACCGCCCCCGACATCGGCGCCCGGTGCCTTGGCTGCGGCTGCGGCTGTTGTGCCGATGGTGTTGGTGTCCGATGACGGCAGTGGTCCCTTCCAAATGGATTTGAGCATCTGGATGGAGTCGTGGTCCCCCCACGATGTCGACGCCGACTCGCCGATGGACGCCATGCTGGCCGTCGGGGGCGGCTGTGAGAAGAGGGAAGAGCCGCCGCCACCAAACAGGCTGAAGGCGCCCGTCGACGTGGCCGATGGCTCGGGAAGGGGCGGCAGCTTGCTACTGGCGCTCGGAAGGGGGTCTGCGGTGCGGCCGATGGGGGCGTAGAGTGGCGCTGTGGTGTTGGTGGTGTCGGTGGGCGGGGTGGGGAAGACATCTGATGCGGCACGGGTGGCCGTCATGGTATCTCCGATCGACGCTACTAGTGGCTGCGGCTGTGGTTTGGGGGCGGATGTGTCGGCAGCCGGTGATGGTGTAGCCGAGGGAGCCAGAAGGGGTGGACACAGGGAATCTGCCCACACATCACACACATACACACATAGGATGAGACGAGTGTTGCTGTGTGTCGGCTGGTGAGTTGCCTGACCTTTCATGCCGTGTGTCGTCTCCTGTCCCCTCTCTCCCTCCGTGGCGCTTTTCTCTGATGGCCCTGCTGGCTGGGCGGCATCAGCTTCAACAGGCTTCTCGGCCTCTATCGCAGCAGCGTCATCCATCACACCAGCCGAGATACCCTCCTGGCTCATGTCTCCTGAACACCGCCACACACCACAAGACCACACACACAGTGGCGTCTTGTGTGGTGTCGTGGTGTGTGGGTGACGGCTCACCTTGTTGTTCGGGGTTGGTGTCGGGAGGAGACTCCATCTGCAGGCCGCTCGGGAGCGGCGACAACGACATTCTTCTACTCGATGGATCGATAGCAGGATCCAGCTGACCGATGGTCGATCAGGAAATATAGACAAACGTGCTCAGTAGGTCGGTTGGTCGGAAGGCTGTGGCTGGACGAAGTGCTCCCGCCGACGACAACCAAGCAAGCGCTCCGCTTGCTGAAGGCTAAGACAATCCGATGGAACGACTCACGCCACAGTGAGTGGGCAGTGAGCGAGTGTCCTCCTCCGCCAACAGCTGTCAACCGCAGCTGGCTTGGTGGCTGAGTGGCCCGGTTGGCCTATGCGTTTCTTCTACGCCGAGACGGATAGCAGAGGACGGTTTTGGCGCTCGCCTGACGTGCTGCCGCCCTCCTTGGTGGGTCGCCGAGAAGTGTCACAGGGAGCTGAGGAGGGACAAGCAGTGCCGAGACGCCGAGAGGTGGTCGATGGAGGGTCTGACAAGTCACGGGTGCCTCACGAGGGTCTCAGAGACGTACAGCGAGGCTTCTACACCTGCAGCACAGACCACCACATCGCAGCCACACGTCAGCGATTGCGTCAACGTCCACATGCAGCGTGCACTGTCGTGGGGAGCCGGCGAGACAGCCGGCGGTTGCGTCAGTCCCGCTGCTCGCTCCCCGTCCCTGTCTCCGTGGTGCTCACCTTTGTATCAGACGCTGGTCACGGGGTGCGGCGTCAGACCCGTTGCGGTGCTCCATCTGCGTCGGACCCGTCTAGACGGACACGCTGCAGCTGCAGACGATCAGTGGACGTGTCGCTGGATGGCAGATAGCCTTTCAGGTTCTCCAGCACCTCGTCGCGATTGCGAGCTTTTTCAGCTTAGCTCGCACGGGGGAGGAGGGGAGGGAAAGAGGAAAGGTCCGAGCTCACACAGGTAGGGACTCTGGGCAAGGAGGATGGACAGGACGCAGTCACGCCTCTATTCTCTCCTGTTTGCAGTCATCCGCGGTTGTGAGGACCATGACGAGTTGGCTCTTGAGTTGGCTACTGCCTTGGAAATCAATGTGAGCGGACCATCAAGGCATCAGCCCTCATCTTGTCGGACGTCAAGGTCTTCTTTACGAGCGACATCCATCACACTGCTGCTTGGTTCCAACCAGCATCACTCTCCTCTGCCCGGTGAGCAGTCAGGAGATGAGCCCACATCACTCTTGTATGGCTGTTGCCCATGGGCTGTTGCCTGCTCAGGTGGATGCATCTTGTGAATGAGTGAGCGGCGCATCGCAGCTGCGGAAGGACTGCCGGCTGCATGCGGTGCGGCAGGGTGAGGGGACGAGGGATGGACGCCAGCACTGCAGTGAACCGCCCCTACGACCCCTCCGCCAGCATGGCCGCGGCACCCACCACCACCACAGGGCCTGCTGTCCGTCGCCACCCCGGGCGGGCAAGCGGCAGGGTGTGGTCACAAAGCGCCGCTAGGCCGTGTGCGCTGCTGATCCGCAACTTGCCGAGGGGCGTCAACGAGCAGGAGCTCGGGCTGGCCTTCTCGCCGTTGTCCATGCAGGCTCATTAACCCGAGTGCTGGTTGGAAGGAACATTCATACACCCACCAACCATATGCTGTGGTCACAACGAGCCGGCCGCGTCTGCGGTGCTGGCTCACGTGCATCATCCAGGGCTCTTGCGGCACGCGCAAGTCTGTGGTGACTCACTAGGAGCGCAACGTGGCACCACGTCGACATCTTCTATTCCACACGGACATGTGGAAAAGGTCAGTGGAGGGACAGGCGCCACAACAAAAGTTGCGCTCACACACACACGTGTCCGTTGATCGATTTGTGATGTGTTGCAGATAGTGTTGCTGGCGTCTGGCTGTTTTAGGTAACAGGCAGGCAGGCAGGGAGGGAGGGCAGGCAGGATGTCCAGTGTGCGCCTGGACGGACGGAGGGGCGTCTACGTACACGTATATACATACATATATATTGTACGAGATGTTGGGGAGCCACCACGGCTTATGTGTTGGCACTTCCATCGATGTCATCGTTTCATGATTGATTTGGGTGGTGCTATGCGATCAAGGCCCTTCCTTGATGTCTGACCTCACGTGTTCGTTCGTTTGCATTGGTTGACCGAAAACAGAGCGTCAGTCGGGCAGAGGCCACTTATGAATTTGGAAGCTGAATGGGCGTCAGACAGATTGAGTCACATGCATGTCTGCTTGACGTCTGCACGGACCATCCATCACGTTTGGTGTATCTTGTTCACCAAGAGGCCGTGCAGTCAGTTGGTGTCTCACGCCGCCTATTTGATCTTCGCCTTGATCTCTTTGATGTGCCCCTCCATCCTTGCCTCCATCTCCGTCAGCCTCCATCTCCACCACGGACTAACTGGTTTCTGCCGATCCACACACACACATGCACTTACTCGGTTGCCTATCCTTCTCTGCCGCTCAGCTGCCTGGCTGGCTACCCTTTGACCTGGCTGCCACTGCGGTGAATTGCACACGGTGCCTTGCTGATGCCCTCACTCTATTTTGGATCGTCGCCCCCACACACACGCACTCGACAGAACAGATGACACGACAGACAGAGATGGACAGTGGGGATCGGCGGGAGTGAGGGGCAGAGGCGATGAGAAGGGAAGAAGAGATGAGCCCACGAAACCAGCCAGCCAGCCAGGGTCGATCAGCCAGCTGGTGCTGCACTTAGCTTATGTACTGCATGCCTGCAATGCGTCCACCCGTCGCTCTCTCACTGCCTGCCTGCCTGCCTGTCTGCGTCGGGCGGCTACATTTGTCAAAAACCCATATTGTGCCCACTGCCTCATGTGAAGAATGACCATACCACCCAGCCAGCGGCAAGTGCCATGCCACCGTGAGGGTCGGTCTAGCCAGAAAGACAGAGAGGCTACCACCACATAAGAGGGGCCGGCCTACCGTGTCGCCGCCGTTGCACACTCATTGTGTGTGTGGGCATCGCGGCACGTCGAGTCGGGTCACACACGGGCGTGATGGCGGCAGAAGGAGAGGAGGGGGTTGCCGCCCGCCTCATCATCGACCCCTTTTGACTTGGCTTGCCTGCTCAGAGGCCGAAGTGACTTGCTCCATGCGAACACACTGCCTGTCTGTCTGTGTGATGCATCCGTGTGTGATGTGCATGACGGCATGTCTGTGTGTGTCTCTGTCCGTGCGTTGTGGATTTGGACCATGCACCGTTGGACCACACACATCCCTCAAGTCAAACCTTTAAGTGTATCTCTCTCTGTCTCCCTGGTTAACTGGCGGCGCCACGAGGGGGCAGCCATATTCATTTGTGTCGACTTTCAGCCATCCGGGCAGAAAGCTGAATGGGCGTCAGACGGATTGAGATCTGCATGGGCCATCCATCACGATCGGTTATGGTGTTCATGCAGGAGCCATGCACTTGTCTATTGTCATTTGATCTTCGCCTTGATCTCCCTGATGAGCGCCTCCATCCCTACCTCCATCTCGGTCAGCCGTTTCTCCATCTGCCTGTGCCGGGCGTCTTGTCGCTCCGTCTGTCGCTTGTCCATCTCCGTCTGTCGCTTGTCCATCTGTTGCACAACTGGGACAGTCAGACAGGGAGAGAGAAGTCGAGATGGATTAAGGCGAATATACAAGATTCTTCACTTTGGCACCTGGTTGGATTTCGGCTTTGAACTGCCTGAGGGCTGCAGCACATAGACAGACACAGCCTTGTCGCCTTCCTCGTGAGACGCCTGTCTGTCCTGTCTCACCTCCCATGACGTCAGGTACGCCCGAGTCGTGATGGTCTGCCGCCTCAATCCACTTGTCGATGCGGTCCTTGTATGATTCCCGTGCTTTGCGTCTCTCATCAGCCGTCTCCGCGCTGTCGGTTTTGGTGGCGTCAAAAGAAAACAGCAGCCCCTGCCAAGCGAACATTCCAGAGAAACGAGACAGTGCCTCTGCTTTTGTCTGATCTCGCGTGTCTTCTGACCCTCACCCATTGGGCGTAGTGGCACAGAAGATTAGCGGGCGTCAGGAGGATGAGAAGGGGTAAGCAGAGTACGTGACACAGTACCACCACATAGTCCCCCTTCCCTATCGCTCGGAGAATATCCTCCAGCATTTTGTAGGTGGCCACGGGTGTGAAGGCGACGATAAGCAGGAGTCCGTCGACGGTGACGTAGACGACTTTCATCGACCAGAAGGCAATGCGGCAGAGTGCCGACTGCTCCCGCCGTTGTTCGCTTATGAGGGAGGCGAGATATCGCAGGGGCTCCGACACGAACACAGCTGCACAGACACAGATCATGCCCACATGTCATGTCTCGTGTCGCACCGACCGATGAGGTTGAATGGCGGCGGCAGCCTCTCGTGGCGAGGCATTGTGAGGTACTCATTCAACACGCGAATCCGCAGCAGCCTGAGTAGATGAGCGGAGAGAGGACCATTATGCGCCGCTGTCTGTCTGTCTGTCTCCCTTGTCTCTGATACTGATATTGTGCAGCCTGTGTCTCCTCGATGGCCGCATACGTCGACGCCTAATGGTGACACACACACGCCTTGTCCGTCGCCCTGTCGATGTCCCTAAGGCTTGTATCTCGTGTCTGTCTCACCATGATGGCGATGAGCAGGTCCAGCTATCGATGGATGCCGACAGACACAAAGAGAGACAGACAAAGGGAGTCCTTGTGTGGTGCTGACTGCCTGAGTGGTGCCGACGTACGAGTATGATGGACGAGAGGATGACGTATGTGAACAGCAGGACGGCCCCCAGCGTGTCGTGGCTCTCTATGGCGTTGGTCAGCGCCTCGTTGAAGTCGCCCTGTCCGGCAAAGAAACTGCACAGCACGACAAGACGGAGAGAGGCAGGTGTCCCTTTCCTCTGTGTCTTCTCATGAGGTCCCATACTTACAGTGTGAGTGTGGCTTTGGGGAAGGAGCCGAAGTACTGGTGGTCTTCATCGGACGAGAGGACGGTGAAGACGCCCGCGAAGACCAGCAGGATGTAGACGTACAGACAAAGAAAGATGCTGATGTCCGAAAACATCCTCACGATCGCACTGACACACACACCCGTCACACACAGCATCAGACGCCTCTCTCTCTCTGTCTCTCTCTGTGTGTCTGTGTGGCTCTCTCTCTCACTGACAGGATGAGTGACCCCACGGTTGGCTGCAGGCTGGCGGTTTGCAGGAGGCGCAGCGCAAAGAGCAGCGCTATGACGATCCCTGAGCTCACTTCCGCCTCGGCAGAGTAGCCTCGGAAGTGGACGGCGATGAAGGCAGCGATCGCCAGGCTTGAAGACATATCGATGACATTCCTGCAGTGATGTATGCCAACAACAGCGTGAAGATGAGGCCGCCAGTATGGCTGCCTCTGCATTTCGGACTCGTACCATGAGTCGGCCCAGTACGCTGCCTTCAGGCGGATGCCCTGCACACGCATAAGCATGATGCGTGTTAGTCGTGATAAGTCATGTCTCCTCTCGTCTGTCTCACTTGGAAGGCCTCCTGTAAATTGAAGCCGCCTCCGGTCAGCACCGCACCCCACAGCCACACCGCCGGCCACAGCCCCGCCATGATCATGCCGCTGTCTCCTCTGATCGACTCGATGTGCAGCAGCACAAAGGCCACCCTGCAAGGCACACACAGAGAGAGAAGAGATGCCATGCGCTCTCTCTGCCTCCATCGTAGTGCATGTCTGCTGTCTTACATGAGCAGCATTGACAGCACTCGGCTGATGAAGATGTCACGGGGCGACAGCCGAATCCCCCCTACTCCAACTGGTGGATGCCAATGCTTGGCGACGAGAGAGATGCAGTTGGCTGTCGCAATCATTCGCAGCAGAGGGAAAGGAGGAGACATGAACGGACAGACCGAGAATGGGAAATCCCTTTTGTGGGTCACCTTGAGTGACGACAGTGAGGGGCTCCGCCGATTCAAGCAGTGCAAACCACTCTGTCTCTCTGCCTTTGAGTGACTCTTCGAAGTCCCGCATCCTGGTATCGCTGCAGAAGTTTGTTGTGAGAGCCTAAAGCGATGGGCAATGCAGAATGCGGTGTGTGTGTCCCTTCCTGATTACTTCCTGCCGGTCTGCAATGGCTCCGAGGTCACTGCAGGTACTCACACAGACATGCAGATGTTCGCATTGTGTTGCTCCCTTTCTGTACTCTGTGAGGGAGTCCTTCTGCCCTGTCTGCATCATCTTGCGGAAGAAGGCACACAAGCGAAGGCGGTCGGGGCCCGGCGAATCAGAGCGGTCCTTCAGGAACCCCTTCGTGAAGGGCACCATCTCCTTGAGATCCTTAGCGTCCACATCTTCCATTTTCGCGCCTCCCTCGACCAGCTTCACAGCCACGTCTCCAGCCACGACAGCCATCGCAGCAACGAGTATCAGCTTCTTTCCTTTGAGGGCCAAATCGAAAGGCGTCTTTCCTTCCTGTCAGAGTCACGGGCAGGGACAATTCCAAGACGAAACTGGATAGGTGCAGTGCAGTCTACGTTTTTGATTTTCAAGAGCTGTGGGTCCACCCTCAACATCACCTCCACCACATCGACATGGCCCTCTTCTGCAGGAGAGGTACACGTCGAAGACTCATGTACTTGTGGCTGTCACTTGCAGGAGTGACTGACGTGCTGCCGTATGAAGAGGCGTCCAGCCAAACTACAGACACAGCACGAACCAGAAGACATGATGTCCAATGCACCACTCGACATTGTCCCATCGTTACGTCGGCCCGAGCTTCCAACATATGCTTTCCGCCCCACTCGACAAACTTCTCCACAACACCAACTGACCCCGTCTGTACTGCCCGATGAAGAGGCGTCTGGCCATTCTACCGACACAGCATGAAGACAGTTGGGAAGACACCGGTCAGCTGACGGACAGAATGAGTATAACCGTCGCGCACGATACCGGGTTTTTCAGGTTGAGCAGGTGGCGTCGGCTGTGCAGCAGCACCTCAAACACCGCCACATCCCTACACTCGCCTGAGAAGCACACACAGGGGCCGCGGCTGCATCATGTGTTTGTTGTAATGCGAAGAGGCATACCTGCGGCGTAATGGATGGCAGACCCATACCACCCTCCAGTCGTCAGGGCTTTCTCGGTTTGCTCAGGCGACAGACCGGCGAGGGCCTTCCGCAGGCCCTCCGCATCTGACTCTTTGATGGCCTTTTTGATGCTGCGTCTCAGTGCATCTGTCGGATACCAATTGTCGGCGGCCGGGGCACCCACCAAGGGGACCTGCAGACGACACACAGACGTCCGAGAGGCCTCAGAGTCGACTGACACCAACCCACCTGCTCGAAGCGTCTCGGTGCCTTGGTGATGTCATCGCTGACGTCCGGCAGCTGGGGCTCCATCAGCCCTTGGCCATCGTCCAGCAGCAGAGGAATGTGCTCACTCGAGGCCGACGCCATCTGCAGTGGACAGACAGACAGACACAGACACCAGGCGTCAGAGGCAGCCGCTGGTCACTGTGCAGCAAGGGCATTGCAGGGTGACCTTGGGATGGTCTGTCTGTGTGTGGTGGATGGCCTGCTGTGCGGCAGCGTCGCCCTCGTCGACTCTCGGCAGCTGGATGTAGCACGCCTCATCAACACCACTGGGGCGGCTGTGGCCGTCTCGCACACTGTCGCCCTCCTGGCCCTGCACACGGGGGCTGCGCTGCGTGCGCAGCAAACCCCACATCTTTCCCACGAGGGCTGTGGCGCGACTCGGCAAGAGTGCAGCGGCTACAGCCCTCAATTGCCGCCCCCACGCTGCATGCCGCAACTCTCTTCATCGCCTCTCTTCAAGCTGTGTCTTCTATTTTGATCTGCCTGTCTGAATGGCCAGATTGCTGAACACACATGAAGTCGTTCCTCGCACACATACAGTGCCACATTATGGGCGCAACCTCTCAAGCTCACAGATACTATGTTGACGCAGTTCATTACATGAGAGACCGCCAGACTCTTCCTGCCGTTGGGCTATGAGTTAACGTATCTCACACAACATACTGCTGCTGCACACACAATGTCATCAGATCTAGATCCTCGCTCCTCGGTCAGTCAGCTCATGAATGGCTATCTATGTCTATCCTGACTATATCCGGACGAATGAACGTATGCACAACAGTGGCAGAGCGAAGGGGAGAGGAAAAGCACACACTCAAAACCCGTAGGTTAGTCAGTCACGTCAGTCGCGCAGCTTGAGACACAGCACACTCGGCACACGCGACGTAGGCCGCCCTCCTGAGCCATCACCGCAGCCACACACGACACACCTGGTGCCCTTGCTGCTTGAGCACTGATGCCACAAAGCTGCACAGAGACAGACAGACAGACAGACAGATATTGTCGGTGTACATATATGTGGGATCCGTTCCGCAGCGTCTGATGTTTTGATGGTGGTGACACTGGTGAGCATGTCGGTGCCGTGTTGGTCCGATCCGACCCTAACGACCATTAAGACAAAACAAAACAGCCGCACAGTGGCGCTGCGATACGAGAGTGTGTCCATCTTCCCCTGAGGATGATCATGTGTTTGGCCAGTGTCTCGAGGCGAGCGAGGAAGCACCGCTCTGCATAGCACATACCTGACATAATACCACACAAAGGACAGCACAAGAACCGCGTGTGTGTGTTCGAATAATGGCTGACGATCTCATGTCACGTGCATCATGCAAGGGGCCAGCAGGAGTGATGAGTCAAGTCGATGAGGCCGATGCGGACCCACCCAATATATATACACACGGATTGATGTTACTCCAGTAGTCGGTCTCACACAGTCATTGACAACCGCTGCACTCACACACATCTGCCCATGCGACCCACATAGGCCTATGTATACACACGGATTCATGGTATTCCAGCAGTCGGTCTCACACAGTCATTGACAACCGCTTCACGCAACACATATGCCCATCCATCCGTCCATCCATTTATCCTTTAGTGTCTATCCACAATCAACGACAGAGATCCGCCCCGCCCGCAGCCACCAATACTTCATCCAACAGCAGTCAGGCTGCCGATGTCTACGGCTACCTGACACCGCACACACAAACACACACAACAGGCGACCAAGTAGATGCACACACGTGCCCTCTCTGTCCGGCCTCTCCGTTCCCTCTCACCAGCTGTGGTATCGTCTACGTGCGCGTCTCGACGGTGATGGTGTCGTCCTCCATGGTGACGCTGTATGCTGTGTCCAGCAGGTTGAACCATGCGAGCTGCGACTGGAACAGCCGCCTCATATGGCCAAGGACGTGGAGACTCAGGAAGACAATGGACGCCTCGCTCACACCGGGTCGCGAAATGATGCCGACGAGCGACGCCATCATCGAGCCGTACAAGGCCACCATCGAGTCGTCCTCTTCTAGCCCGTCTGCACACAGCAGCGACACACATACTCGTGATGTGTGAGCTGCTCAGGTGGGCTGTCTACCTCGTGTGGCACTGCTTACCCATCACATAGACGTTGACCTCGTCGATGGCCGGCAGGTCGTGGCTCGCCCACTTCTGCAGCGGCCGGCTGTGGTCCAAGATGCCTTTCGCCGACACCTCAATGTTCACTGATAGGCTCCTCTCCGTCTCGCCCTCGTTGCTATCGCCCCCCTCCCCGGCCCCCGGCCCCTTCCCTGTGGCCATGTGCCTCTTGACTGACTCCAGGAAGGCCACAGAATTCTTCGGCGCGTCCTGGTGCGCCTCGAGATTATCCACGAAGCCGATGGTGCTGCACCGGGGCATGTTGGCGACCGTCTTGGCCAGGCCGCTCCGCACCCGTGGCGGCAGCTCTCCCGCCGTGCAGCGGAATGTGGTGGCGCGGGGGAAATATGCGGCCGCGTGTGCGGCGGCGTTGGGGTCGGTGAGCTCGTTCTTGTAGAAGACCACATCGGTGACAGCGGCAAACTCACGAACGAGCTTCTGCACCTGCAGGCACACAGACAGACCGCATTGGGGACAACTGCGTCTGAATGTGTTGAGGCGCAGCCGCCCGTGGTGTCTTGTCTACCTGAGGTCTTTCATTGGCCATCCATTCGATGAGTTCCAGCTCCATCTCGAGATTGTCTGCCTTCTTGACAACCTGCGGCTGGCTGAGGGCCTCCGGCTGCAGCATTGCCTCCGACAGCAGGGCCACCTCCTGCAGCAGCCCCTTGTGCTCCGCCGTGATCTCGGTGGCCTCAATGGGCAGCTCGCGAAGGGACTTGTGACATCCCCGCTCCACAAAGGCCTGCCGGAGGTTGTCCACTGTCTGCACAGCCTCATCACTCCGCAGCTTGAGGGGGCCGATGGATCGCAGGCGGGCGAGGGAGCTCCCCAGTGGCGGCATGCACAGCAGCCTCAGCTTGGAGCGGGCTGTCGGGCCGCCATCGTCGAATGTCTCCAGATGCTCGCATGACGTCATCCATCCCGCCGCGTCGCTCGAATAACCGTCGTCCTCCTTGAAGGTCATGGCCCGCACCGACGGCGTCTGCCACACGCGACGGCCCTTGCGCACGGCCGCACATCCGTATGGCATGTTATGCACCTCCTCGAGGGCCGACAGGTCGACGGGCGGGGGGGACAGGGGCAGGGGGTCCACCGGTAGAGTTTGATCGTCGTAGTGGTGCGGCTCGTCGTCGATGTCCTCCTCGAAGCTGAGGACCTTGATGGACGACGCCGCGGATGGCAGGTCCTGCCCTCTGGCTGCTGCCGCTGCTGCTGCTGCCCCGCCCTGCCTCTCCTTCCTCTTCGCCCTCATGGCCTTCCTGGCCTCGGCATTCCCCTCGATCAGCGCCACCCAGGTCCCACGACACCAGCGGCTGGCTTGGTTCTTGTAGATGACGTGCAGGTGGGCGATGTTGGCCGCCCGCTGGCCCCACCGGTGTGCCACCTCCAGGGGCATTCGCTCCCACTGCTGGCGCACGCCGCCCTTGTCCGAGCCGTCGATGGTCAGATGGGTGTATCGCTTGGCCGCCCAGCCGAAGACCGTCTTGCCGATCGTGGTGGCGACGCGCGTCAGCTCTGAGGGCTGGTAGAAGCCGAACACACACGCCAGCTCATCGGGGGAGAGGCGAAGGGACGGCTGTACAAGACACACATTCACACACAGAGGTCGACAGGGTCGTGCACGTATGGGCGGTCTTTGTTGTCTTGCTTTTACCGGTCCACTGTTCGGCGGCGGTTTCCCCGACGTGTGGACCAGGCGAAACGATGGCGTCGGGGCGCCCTCCTCCTCCTCTACCACAGCACTACTCTGCACCAGCCAGCAACACAGCAACAGCACAGAAATGAACAGATGCCACCCCGCACCCATCCCTCTTGAGTCCTCCGGACCTCAGCATCGGGCTCTTCGGGCGGCACTTCGATGGCCACAGCAGCAGCAGCAGCAGCAGCAGCAGCGGACGCACTGACGTCGTCCATTGGCTGTGGGAGGGCCATGGCCGCCATTGCTGTGAGGGAGTCCATTGCACCAGCCACGGCAGCCTCAGCAACGGACACTTGTGACACCGCATAGGAGAGCGACGCCTCGGCCACCCCACCGCCATCTCGCTGGTACGTCTCGCAGCTCCGCTGTGCGTCCGTCTGCAGCCGCTGGAGCCCCTCGCGCAACAAACTAGCGTCGGTACACAACTGCATCAAACGAAAACACACACAGCACGGCAGCAAACCTGTTGTCACTTATCGGTTATATTCCGGCAGATCTCTCTGACTTACCTTGCTAATCATGGTGCCCGATGGTGTGGTCTGGGCCGACATATGATCCTCTGCCGCCGAGGCATCCATAACTACGTCGCATCCGATGCCCTGCCGACCTCATACGGCGGAATCATTGTGACGATTCCAACAGGACGGAAAGGGCATCAATTCACCCATCCATCCATCCATCTACCCATCCATCCACATGCATCACCTGCTCCCAAGCCGCTTTCCTTGCCATTTCCTGAACTGCAAGCTCAGACTTCTGAAGAAGGGAGCTCCGCACGTGGATCTTGGCATCGTCTGACGCCCTGACGTCATCAGGTGCGGGAAGGGTGTGACACAGCAATCAACAAGAACCAGATCTATTCATCCCATTTATCCGTGTGACATGCAGGTACTCACAGACAGAGATCTGTTGAGCAGCGACGATGGACGCCGACTTGGCCGCTCGCAAGTTCAGCGCCATTGCGATTCTCGATCGGCTGCACGTGCCTGTCACCGCCATCAGCGACGCCATCGGCCACCTGCATGGGCAGATCCGCCAAGCCGACCACGACGCCCAGCGAGAGAGGCAGAAACACGGCGCCTCCGACCCGTCAAGGGCATCGCCCGATGACGAGCTGACACTGAGTGTGGGCGGCGTCGAGTGGCACGTGAGCCGCAAGCACCTGACGGAGGGCGACGGCGTGGAGGGCACTCTGCTGGCGGCGCTGTTCTCGGGCTGCTGGGACGGCCGGCTGAGGAAGGACGACAAGCAGAGGATCTTCGTGGACGTTTGCCCTGAGGCCTTCAAGGCCATCCACAAGGCCATCCTCGACGCCGTGACCCTTCGCAGTGCGGGCAAGACGGCGTCGGTCGGTCACCTGCTGGATGAGGCCACCAAGCGGGACCACAGAGGTGAGCAGAGGCACAGAGGTCAGCTACGCTTCTATTGGGCTGTGTGGTGCAGGTTTGCATGACTTCTGGGTCAAGCTGCTGCTGTCGCCGCTCGACAAAGCGGCCTCAGACGCCCCTCCAAGGGCCGATGGCGAGCCCACCATAGCGGCCGAGAGCCTTCCCGCCCACAGTGAGTCCCTGGTCAGCGCCGTGGAGGCCATCGTGCGGGCAGCCAACACCGAGACGGCCCGGCTGGAGGGGCAGCTGGAGGCCGCCAAGCGACGAGACACAAACCTCGACAACGAGATCAAGGTGACACACACGATGGGGGGAGAGGAGCTATTCATCTGATGCGCCCTGTTTGTGTGCCTGTCTGTGTGGGACCAGGCCGTCACGCCATTCCTGGCACCTCTGAGTGGCGACGATCCCATTCGGTCAGTGAGGGTCTGCGGCCACGCCATCGCCACCACACAGTCCACCGTCGACGAAATGAACGACAAGCTCAAAAACCGCTTCGACATGTCAGCCACACATGGACAGCCTGACAATGACAGAGATGCACACCGATGGCTGCCTGTGTGCCTGCGTGTGTGTAGGTGGCCGCGGCCCGTCGAGGTGGTGCAGCCCGACCACATCGGCCGTATGGTCGACCACTACCGCCGCAAACGGCTCGGCGCGTCGGCGGCCGACACGGCTGTCGTGCTGACAATGGCCAGTGAGACTGAGCAGGCGGCCTTCGGCATCAACGCCGCCATGTACGGCGTCGAGACAGACATAGTCATCTCAGACACCAGGTGGACAGATCGAGGGCAGCAACAGGCCGGGCTGGTGTCGCCATCTGTCGTCTTTTTTGCCTTTGCAGTGGCGATGGCTTCACGCAGATGCCGTCTGGAGTGCGGTACAAGATTGTGCAGCAGGGCAGTGGGCCCAAACCAACACGCAACCAGACCGTCAAGTATGACTACATCCACTGGCGTGACGGCTTCGACGGACAAGACAAGATAGGCGAGGACCGTGGGCGGGAGGTTCGTGTGTCTGATCGGGCCGAGTGGGCCCGGGAGGTCGTCACTGATATGCGTGTGGGTGAGGTGCGGCGATGCATCGTGCGTGTGGGAAAGGAGCTGTATATCGAGTATAGGCTCTTGGCCATCCTGTGAGCTCTCTCTCCTCCCTCGCGTGAGTGTTTGTCGGGGCCGGGATTCTACTCTCCCGTGGCATGGTAGTGTGCTGTTAAGTGATGTGTGCTGGGTACCTTGGGCGTGAACGCACACCTCTGTGTGCCTTTTGTGTACGTGTGGCGAGCGATTGATGAGACCTGCTTTATTGCAAGCGCACGATCAGTGCAGATGACTGACCTCGAAATCAGCTAAATTCATGTACCAGGCATGCTGATGAAATGCGTGTCCAGGGGATGCTCAGCGAAATGTGTGTGGGCGAGGCTCTCACGTACGTGTCTGCCTGCCGTGCACTCACTGCTGTGCGCCGTGCCGCCCCGAATCTGCAGTGGGGGGCGGCACGGCGAGTGGGGCCATGGTCGGGGTGATGTGGGATGGGGTTGGGCTGCTGGGTCAGGGGGACTGGTGGGTGAGTGGTGTCTTGTTGACGACGTGGTGCGGTTGATCCACTGTACTTTCTCGCCGGTGGTGCTGTGTTGTGCTGCGTGTGGTGCATGGGACCTCCATGTGTGTGTGCCATACTGACTCTGCTATGCTATGGTGTGGTGTGAGCTGCTGTGTGAGGGGTGAGGTGAGCTGTGTACCTGCGCCTCCTTTTTTTCTGTAGCGGACTGACTGACTGTGAGCGAATCTGAAGAGAGAGAGCGACGCCCGTGGGGCTGGACGATAAGAGCGCTGGGGACCGATATGACGCTATGCTATGCTATGCTTTGCCGTGCCATTGGCCTAACACAGACAGACATCCACCAGACGCAACCAACCACGGACTCACTGGTTTCTGCCGATCCACACACATGCACTCGCATTGACAGCACGCGGGTAATGAAGACATCACGGGGTCCAAAATCAATCGACCGGCAAAAGCAGCCTATCCTGAAAACTGGTGGCGGCTGCCAATGCTTTGTGACGAGAGAGATGGAGTTGGCTGTCACAATCATTGGCAGAAGGACGACGCCATGAGCGGCCGACAGCCAAAAGGGGGTGAAGTCTCTGTGTTGGCTACCTTGAGTCACTACTGTGAGGGGCTCCGCAGACTCGAGCGCCGCGAACCATTCTTTCTCTTTGCCTCTAAGTGACTGTTCAAAGTTTTGCATCCTGGTATCGCTGCAGAAAGTCGCTGTGAGTGCCTGACCCGGATCGTACCCCCCAATCAATGCGACAAGTAAGACTGTGTGTGTCCTTACTGTTTACCTCCTGCCAGTTGGAAATATTCTCAAAGTCACTGCACGAAGAACGAAAAAGAAAAGAGAGGAGAGAGAGAGACGAAGAAGCATGCAGATGTTCGCATGATGTCCCCTCCTCTCCATTCAATCGCACTCTGTGAGGGAGTCCTTCTGTCGTGCCTGCATCAGCTTGCGGAAGAAGGCACACAAGCGAAGGCTGTCGAGGCCCAGCGAATCAGAGCGGTCCTTCAGGAACCCCTTCGTGAAAGGCACCACCTCCTTGAGATCATGGGCGTCCAGTTCTTCCATTTTCGCGCCTTGCTCGAGCAGCTTCATGGCCACGTCTCCAGCCACGACAGCCATCACAGCGACGACTTTCGGCTTTCTGAGGGCAAAATCGAAAGGCGTCTTTCCCTCCTGTCACATTAGCGGGCGGGGACAGTTGAGGTACCAGAGTCGATTGGTGCGGGCAGCCTACGCTGGTTTTGATTTTCAAGAGCTGTGGGTCCACCTTCAACATCACCGCCACCACATCGGCATGGCCCGAGACTGCAGGAGAGACACGTTGAAGACTCATGTAGTTGTGTGGCTATCATTTGCAGGAGTGACTGACATGCTGCATCATGAAGAGGCGTCCAGCCAATCTTCCAGCCAATCTGAATCACAGCATGACAGAAGACGCTTGCTGTTCGATGCACCAGTCGAGATTTCCCTCGTCCTAACGTTGGTCCGAGCTTCCAGCAGCTCCTCTCCGCCCCACTCGACAGACTGCTCCACAAACCAACTGACCCTTTCTGTGCTGCCTTGTGAAGAGGCGTGTCGCCCTCCTACAGACACAGAAGAAAGATATCGGCCGGCTAATGAGCGGAATGAGTGTAATGGTCCAGCACGACACCTTATCTTTCAGGTAAAGCAGGTCGTGTCGGTTGTGCAGCAGCACCTCAAACACCGCCACATCCGTACACTTGACTGAGAAGCACACACAGGGGCCACTCAGCTGCATCATGTGTGTGCAGTGGTGCGACGATGCCTACGTGCGGCGTAGTGGATGGCAGAGCTCCCATATTCCCATCCAGTCGTCAGCACTTTCTCGGTTTGCTCAGGCGACAGACCGTCGAGGACCTTCCGCAGGCCCTCCGCATCCTTGTCGTCGATGGCCCATCTGATGCTGCGTCTCAGTGCATCTGTCGGATACCAATTGTCGGCGGCCGGGGCGCCCACCAAGGGGACCTGCAGACGACACACAGACGTCCTAGAGGCCTCAGAGTCGACTGACACCAACCCACCTGCTCGAAGCGTCTCGGTGCCTTGGTGATGTCATCGGTGACGTCGGGCAGCTGGGGCTCCGTCAGCCCTTGGCCATCGTCCAGCAGCAGAGGAATGTGCTCACTCGAGGCCGACGCCATCTGCAGTGGACAGACAGACGCACACAGACGCCACTCGTCAGAGGCCTCCGCTGGCCACTGTGCCACAAGGGCATTGCAGGGTGACCTTGGGATGGTCTGTCTGTGTGTGGTGGATCATGGCCTGCTGTGCGGCAGCGTCGCCCTCGTCGACTCTCGGCAGCTGGATGTAGCACGTCTCATCAACACCACTGGGGCAGTCTCTCACACTGCCGCCGTCCTGGCCCTGCACACGGGGGCTGCGCTGCGTGTGCAGCAAACCCCACATCTTCGCCCCACGGGGTGCCCTGGCGCGAGACGCCCAGCCCACAATTGCCGCCCCCTGCTCGATGTGCCGATTTCGCAAGTCTCCTCGCGATATGTCTCTTCTCTTTCGATCTGCCTGCCTGAATGGCCACATTGCTGAATACACCTTAAGAGCGCAACCCCTCAAGCTCACAGATACAGTGTCATCAGATCCTCGGTCCTCAGTCAGTCAGCTCATGAATGGCTATCTACTGTATGTCTGTCATATACGGACGAATGAACAACAGTGGCTGTGCGTGAGTGGAAGATCACACACTCAAGACCCATAGGTTAGTCAGTCAGTCAGTCTCGCAACTTGAGACACAGCACACTCGGCACACGCGACTCAGGCCGCCCTCCTGAGCCCATCACCACAGCCACCTGGTGCCCTTGCTGGTTGAGCACCAATGCCACAAATCTGCAAAGAGGCAGACAGACATTGTCGGTGTACGTATTCAGACACGCTGCGGTGTACCTCACCCGGTCCGCAGCGTCTGACGGTTTGATGGTGGTGACACTGGTGAGTATGTCGCTGCCGTGTTGCTCGGGCCCGACCCTAGCGACCGATAAGACAAACAGCCGCACAGCGGCGATGCGATACGAGAGTGCGTCCATCTTATCCTGAGGAAGATCATGTGTTTGGCCAGTGTCTCGAGGCGAGCGAGAAAGCACCGCTCCGCATAGCACACACACCTGACATAATACCACACATAAGGACAGCACAAGAACCACATGTGTGTGTTCGAATAATGGCTGACGATCTCATGTCACGTGCATCATGCAAGGGGCCAGCGGGAGTGGGGAGTGAAGTCGATGAGGCCGATGCGGACCCAGCTTATGTATACACACGGATTCATGTTATTCCAGCAGTTGGTCTCACACACTCATTGACAGCCGCTGCACGCAACACATATCCCCATCCATCCATCCGTCCATTTATCCTTTAGTGTCTATCCACAATCAACAACAGAGATTCGATCGGCTGTTTTCCCCTCCGCCCCGCCCGCAGCCACCAATGCCCCAACAGCAGTCAGGCTGCCGATGTCTACGGCTACCTGAAACCGCACACACAAACATAACAGACGACCAAGTAGATGCACACACGTGCCCTCTCTGTCCGCCCTGTTCGTTCCCTTTCACCAGCTGTGGTATCGTCTACGTGCGCGTCTCGACGGTGATGGTGACCTCCTCCATGGTGATGGTGTATGGTGTGTCCAGCAGGTTGAACCATGCGAGCTGCGACTGGAACAGCCGCCTCATATGGCCAAGGTCGTGAAGACTCAGGAAGACAATGGACGCCTTGCTCACACCGGGTCGCGACATGATGCCGACGAGCGACGCCATCACCGAGCCGTACAAGGCCTCCATCGAGTCGTCCTCTTCTAGCCCGTCTGCACACAGCAGCCAACACACATAAAGCTTGTGATGTGTGTGCTGCTCAGGTGGGCTGTCTACCTCGTGTGGCCCTGCTTACCCACTGTGCTTACCCATCACAAAGACGGTGACCTCGTCGATGGCCGGCAGGTCGTGGCTCGCCCACTTCTGCAGCGGCCGGCTGTGGTGCAAGATGCCATTCGCCGACACCTCAATCTGCACTGACAGGCTCCGCTCCGTCGCCCCCTCGGTGCTATCGCCCCCCTCCCCGGCCCCCGGCCCCTTCCCTGTGGCCATGTGCCTCTTGAGTGACTCCAGGAAGGCCACAGCATTCTTCGGCGCTTCCTGGTGCGCCTCGAGATTATCCACGAATTCGATGGTGTTGCACTGGGGCATGTTGGCGACCGTCTTGGCCAAGCCGCTCCGCACCCGCGGCGGCAGCTGTCCCGCATTGCAGCGGAATGTGGTGGCGCGGGGGAAATATGCGGCCGCGTGTCCGGCGGCGTTGGGGTCGGTGAGCTCGTTCTTGTAGAAGACCACATCGGTGACAGCGGCAAACTCTCGAACGAGCTTCTGCACCTGCAGGCACACAGACAGACCGCATTGGGGATAATTGTGCCTGAAGGTGTTGAGGCGCAGCAGCCCGTGGTGTCTTGGCTACCTGAGGCGCTTCTTCGGCCATCCACTCGATGAGCTCCAGCTCCATCTCGAGATTGTCTGCCTTCTTGACCACCTGCGGCTGGCTGAGGGCCTCCGGCTGCAGCACTGCCGCCGACAGCGACGGCACCTCCCGCAGCAGCCCCTTGTGCTCAGCCGTGATCTCGGTGGCCTCAATGGGCAGCTCGCGGAGGGACATGTGACATCCCCGCGCCACAAGGGCCTGCCGCAGGTCGGCCACCCGACCTGGATTGATGGTGCCGACGGTGTCCAGGTTGAGGGTGCCCATGGACCGCAGGCGGACGAGGGAGGTGCCGGGGGGCGGCATGGTCAGCAGCTCTGTCGTGATCTCGAAGATGCTTCCGTCGTCAAACACCTCCAAATGCTCGCACGACGCCATCCACTTTGCCATCACGGCCTCAGCATCGCACTCGTCCTGCTTGAGCGTCATGACCCGCATGGATGGCGTCTGCCACACGCGGTCGCCCATGCGGACGGCCGCACAGGCGTATGGCATGTCGTGCACCTCCTCGAGGACCGACAGGTCGACGGGCAAGGGGGACGGGGGCAGGGGGGCGGACGAGACGTCCTCACCCTCATCGTATGGTTCTCCGTCGCTGTCCTCCTCGAAGCTGAGCACCTTGATGGATGACGCCGCGGATGGCCTGTCCGGCCCTCTGGCTGCTGCCGCTGCCCCGCACTGCCCCTCCCTCTCGCGGCTCATGGCCTTCCTGGCCGCTGCATTGCCGTCGATCAGCGCCACCCAGGTCCCACGGCACCAGCGGCTGGCTTGGTTCTTGTAGATGACGTGCAGGTGTGTGAGGTTGGTGGCCCGCTGGCCCCACCGGTGTGCCACCTCCAGGGGCATTCGCTCCCACTGCTGGCGCACGCCGCCCTTGTCCGAGCCGTCGATGGTCAGGTGGGTGTATCGCTTGGCCGCCCAGCCGAAGACCGTCTTGCCGATCGTGGTGGCGACGCGCGTCAGCTCTGAGGGCTGGTAGAAGCCGAACACACACGCCAGCTCATCGGGGGAGAGGCGAAGGGACGGCTGTACAAGACACACATTCACACACAGAGGTCGACAGGGTCGTGCACGTATGGGCGGTCTTTGTTGTCTTGCTTTTACCGGTCCACTGTTCGGCGGCGGTTTCCCCGACGTGTGGACCAGGCGAAACGATGGCGTCGGGGCGGCCTCCTCCTCCTCTACCACAGCACTACTCTGCACCAGCCAGCAACACAGCAACAGCACAGAAATGAACAGATGCCACCCCGCATTCATCCCTCCCTCCGGACCTCAGCATTGGGCTCTTCGGGCGGCGCTTCCATGGCCACAGCAGCAGCAGCAGCAGCAGCAGCGGACGCACTGACGTCGTCCATTGGCTGCGGGAGGGCTATGGCCGCCGTTGCGGTGAGGGAGTCCATTGCACCGGCCATCGAGGCCTCAGCAACGGACACTTGTGACACCACAGACGAGAGCAACGCCTCGGCCACCCCGCCGCCATCTCGCTGGCACGCCTCACGGCTCTGCTGTGCGTCCCTCTGCAGCCTCTGGAGGCCCTCGCGCAACAAACTAGCGTCAGTACACAACTGCATCAAACAACGCACACCACAGCACACCAGCAAACCTGTTGATCACTCATGGGGTCATATTCCGACCCAGATCTCTCTTACTTACCTTGCTAATCATGGTGCCCGATGGTGTGGTCTGGGCCGACTGATCATCCTCTGCCTGAGGCATCCATAAGTACATCGCATCCGATGCCATGCCGACGTCATACGGCGGAAAGGGCATCAATTCAGTCATCCATACATCCATCCCGCGCTCCTGAACCCAAGCTGTGTCGTCCTGCAACGACACCTCTGCCGCGGGCCCCGCTGTGAACATCCACGTCCGTCCCTTCCCACGCGTCCTGCAAGCTCAGACTTTTGAAGAAGGGAGGCACGGAGGAGATCTTGGCATCATCTGACGCCCTGATGTCATCAGGTGAGGCAAGGGTGTGACACAGCAGTCAACAAGAACAAGATCTATTCATCCCGTTTGTCTGTGTGACATTCAGGTGCTCACCACAGAGAGGTCTGAGAGATCTGTTGAGCAGCGACGATGGACGCCGACTTGGCCGCTCGCAAGTTCAGCGCCATTGCGATTCTCGATAGGCTGCACGTGCCTGTCACCGCCATCGGCGACGCCATCGGCCAGCTGCATGCCCAGATCCGCCAAGCCGACGATGCCGCCCATCGAGAGAGGCAGAAACACGGCGCCTCCGACCCGTCAAGCGCATCGCCCGATGACGAGCTGACACTGAGTGTGGGCGGCGTCGAGTGTCATGTGAGCCGCAAGCACATGACGGAGGGCGACAGCGTGGAGGGCACTCTGCTGGCGGCGCTGTTCTCGGGCTGCTGGGACGGCCGGCTGAGGAAGGACGACAAGCAGAGGATCTTCGTGGACGTTTGCCCAGAGGCCTTTAAGGCCATCCACAAGGCAATCCTCGACGCCGTGACGCTTCGCAGCGCAGGCAGGGCGGCGTCGGTCGGCCACCTGCTGCATGAGGCCACCAAGCGGGACTACAGAGGTGAGCAGAGGCGCCGCGAGGTCAGCTACGCTTCTATTGGGCTGTGTGGTGCAGGTTTGCATGACTTCTGGGTCAAGCTGCTGCTGTCGCCGCTCGACAAAGCGGCCTCAGACGCCCCTCCGACTGCCGATGGCGAGCCCAACATATCGGCCGAGAGCCTTCCCGCCCACAGTGGGTCCCTGGTCAGCGCCGTGGAGGCCATCGTGAGGGCAGCCAACACAGAGACGGCCCGGCTGGAGGGGCAGCTGGAGGCCGCCAAGCGACGATACACAAACCTCGACAACGAGATCAAGGTGACACACAGGATGGGGGGAGAGAGGGGAGCTGTTCATCTGTTGCGCCCTGTTTGTGTGTCTGTGTGCGACCAGGCCGTCACGCCATTCCTGGCGCCTCTGAGTGGCGAGGATCCCATTCGGTCAGTGAGGGTCTGCGGCCACGCCATCGCCACCACACAGTCCACCGTCGACGAAATGAACGACAAGCTCAATAACCGCTTCGATATGTCAGCCACACATGAACAGCCTGACAATGACAGAGATACCCACCGATGGCTGCCTGTGTGTGCGTGTGTGTGCCTTTGTGTGTAGGTGGCCTCGGCCCGTCGAGGTGGTGCAGCCCGACCACATCGGCCGTATGGTCGACCACTACCGCCGCAAACGGCTCGGCGCGTCGGCGGCCGACATGGCTGTGGTGCTGACAATGGCCAGTGAGACTGAGCAGGTAGCCTTCAACATCAACGCGGCCATGTACGGCGTCGAGACAGACATAGTCATCTCAGACACCAGGTGTGCAGTTCGAGGGCAGCAACAGGCCGGGCTGGTGTCGCCATCTGTCGTCCTGTTTACCATTGCAGTGGCGATGGCCTCACGCAGCGGATGTTTGTTCGGTTGCCGTCGGGTGTCTTCCATCAAGTCGTGCAGCATGGCAGTGGACCAAAACCGACCCGTGGCCAGCGCGTCAAGTATGACTTCATCCAGTGGCGTGACGACTTCGACGGACAAGACAAGATAGGCGAGGACCGTGGGCGGGTCTTATGTGTGTCTGGGTTTGCTGAGTGGTGGCAGGAGGTCGTCACTGACATGCGTGTGGGTGAGGTGCGGCGGGTCATCAAGCCGGGCAGACTCAGCTCCACTGGAAAGGACCTGTACATCGAGTACAGGCTCTTAGCCATCCTGTGAGTGTTCGTCGGGGACGGGCGGTCAGTGCCGTGTGCGTGTGGCGGTGTGTCCCTTCGTACGTTTTTGCATGCTGACGGACTGCTTAGTGATGTGTGTTGGGTACCTTTGGCGTGAAGGGCATTTCTCTGTGTGCCTGAGATGTGTGGCGAGCAAGTGATGAGACCTGTTTTATTGCAAGCGCACGATGACCGGTGCAGATGCCTTTTATCCAATGGTGTGTGGTGGGAGAAACCATTGATGGATGGACACTTGACTGAGAGCGTCAGCCCCACCGCATCAGACCCAGAGAGCAAGACAGATGCAAACACATACGATGTACATTGACTGTTCGGAGTCAACTTCACACCCTAACACACCACATCCCTTGCCGCCTTCACACACGACCTAGTCAATCACAGAGCACCTTTTCGGCGCCATTCATATTCATAGTCATAAACCTGCTGCTGGTCGGAAGGATTGTTTACGGCAGACAAGTGTGTCGACGGAATCAGAAAGTGTCGCCACACACACTCTCAAGCAAGCGGCAGAGCCCTCACACATCCAAACTGACTCCAAATGACTGCCCTTCCATCTACAAAAACCGCGTCGTACAGTCAGACAGGCAGACAATCCTCCACGCCAGCCAGGCATCTATGTGCTGGCTTCTGCATGCAGCAAGAGCACTCCTTTGCCCTTCGTCGATCGGATGAGCCACTGAGAGACAGCAAAACACAGTAAATCTCCCTCACTCCACACACATACATACATCCACAACGCACCTCCGCCCTGTCAATCACCTACAGAGCACCCTCTCGGAGCTCGTGCACGTGATGCCAAAGGAGGGCAGACCCCATCTTAAGCCATGCCGATAAGTCGCATGACAAACACGAGGCTGTTGAGGAAATCGACGCGTCTGCCGTGGATGAAGCCAGCGATGAAGCCTTGATCCTTCGTGATGAGGTCGGCTGTCGGCCGTGAGGGGATCATGCCGGGGTAGGTGATCACGGCCTTCTGGATCGACGGCCGCGACAGCATCCGGTCGGCGAATGCTGCCACATGGGGCAGGTCCTGCCACATCCAGCTGTTGCCCAGCAGCAGCAGGCGGTGCAGATTGACGGCTTGGAACAGATCTGCCGCAGTGATGCTGTCGCCGGAGACATAGCTGCTGCCGCCATCTGCGTCGTGTGCCGCCAGGTCGGCTTCCAGCTCCTTGAGCACACTCATCGTCTTGTCCACAGCTGCTGTGAGGTATGTCGGCTTGGACGGCGCGGCCAGCCCCTTCTTGGTCTTGTTGACCTTGGCCTTGTAGGCCCTTTCCAGCAGTGGGTCATCCCATGTCTTGCCCTTCTCGGCGAGGCGCTTCTTGAGTGCGGCGATCTGCCCGGAGTGTGCCTTGCCGATCATGACCTTGGCGAACCAGGGGCGGTTGTCGTGCACGGAATTGCCTTCATACAGCAGCGCGGGGTGGGGCACTTCGTCCACCAGCTTGATGTGCTTCTCTATAATCGCCGCCTTGTGTGGGTCGGCCGGCAGGAGGCCGGTGCCGGCCATCAGGTGCTCGCAGATGGCCGATGAGTCGATGACGATCTTGGGTTCGCCGTCGCCCCTCATATCCACTAAGGTGGGCACCACGCAGCAGTCCACGCCGTTGGCCGCCACGCTGCTGCTGCCCGTCCACTCATAGTCGCTCTCGCCGGCCATGGGAAGGCCACTCTGCTGCCAAGCCGCCACACGCAGGGCCACATACGCTGGGTGATAGTTGTCGTGAGCCAGGATGTTGACTGCGTGGGAAGTGAAGGGCAGGTTGAGCTCGAAGAGCACCGTGCGACACTTCTCACTGCAGACCGACGTCGGCGAGTGAAAGAGCACCAGCTTGGAGGCCGCACTGGCGTCGCTGCCTGGCACCTCGGTTTGATGGCCGATGGCGGCTTGGGCGTCGGCCACCAGCTTCCTGACGTCGCTGTACATGCCAGAGCGGGGAGATCTGACACAATACAACAAACACAGCAGTTGATAAGTCTCATGAGTGTGTGCATTTCTCTCGTACCTTTCAGTGCCTCGGATGATCTGGTGCTTTTGGAGAGAGTTTTTCTCAGCTCGCCGCCAGTGGGCGTCTCAGCTCGCAGGTGAAACCTGCCGAGGGAAGAACAGGTGGGCAAAGGGTGACGGCAACCGCTGATCCGACGAGGTCCTTTCATATCTGTGTGTATTTCATGCAGGCCCCCTCCTCTGAAACCACCAGATCCCGCACACGGCCCACCGACAGACGGTCAGATGATTCAGATCAGACACAGGCACGGCACCGCTCTGAATCTGATTCATGTGGGATGTCGTGTCATCCTGCGGTGCGTGCAGGTCTCACTTTCTGATTGGTTGGCGGGATGCAGCGAATCGTCCATCGGGGCAGTGGCGGGCCGGGCCGGCCGCCCGTTGACACCGAGAGCCTCTCGGACGCAAGGATGCCGTCGGGAGGCTGTCTGGCAGAGGTGACTGACCACACACCGATACAGAGGGGAAGACAGGTCAACGAACCATGGTTGTGTGTTTGTTTTGTGCAGGAGCCCGACAGGCGGTCTCGGGCGGTTGGTCTGCTGGACGGCTGCCCAGTGTATGCTGACGGCCATGGAGGATATGCCACAGTAGTAGACGGCGAACTGCGCTCCCTGCCGGCCTCTGCGAAAGACAAGATCATCGTTTTTGCAGATACCCATAGGTGAGTTGGAGAGAGAGAGAGAGTACATGTGCTCACACTCTGTCACCTGCGTCTGTTCTATCACAGCAACGGTACAACTTTGAAGCGTCAGGAGGCGAGCTCATCAACCACAATGGGTCATCGCAGCGCCAATGTGGTGATTCAGGCAGTCTTGGAAGCGATTGATCGATCGATGTAGAGGATGTGTCTCATTTGCGATGCTCTGCCCCTTGTTGCCTGCCTACGGTGGTCTGTCAGGAACAGTCGCATGTTAGAGCGGCTTGCGCTACAGCATCCAAGCTAGATGAGATGGACATTGACAACATCCAACTGCCAAACGCAATCATGGCCAACCTCAGAAGCCTCACAGGTACCGACCAGCAGCAAAAGAGAGACACACAAATGCTTTCCTCTGCATGAACGTCTCTGCCACACAGGAGACCTTGACCGAGACTTTCCCATCATTGAGTCGGCTCTCAAGAAGATCATCGAGGCCTCGACGAATGGCCCAAAAGCTGAAGGTGCGAGGCGTCTCACGAAGACGCCTGTTTGCTAACATCATGTCTTGTGCTCTCTATGACCAGAGCTGGGCGTGTGTTTTCCCGCAATCGCTGAAGTGGCGCGAAAATATGGTGTGGTGAGCGGTCGAGTGGTCCATCTATGCCTACTTGCGATCGCCAAGTACGTGAGCATGGCATCAGTTAGACAGACAGGAGGTCACGTCTGTCTGTCTGTCTGTCCGTCGGCTCAGAATGTGCTTCAAGAGTAGGGCGAATCGCCGGCACGTGACCCGAGTGAGTTTTCGAAAAGATCTGAGCTTCATGCTGGAGCTAGTGGGGTTCCACAAGCATGACCCGAAGGTCCAACAGAGCTTGTCAAAGCTGCTGTCCATCATCGGGCTTGAGGAGGACGGCGTCCAGAGCCTCGACAACAAGCTGGCTCTCGGTAACGAGACGTACATGTTGCGCCTGCCTGATCAATTGCACCCAATCACACTGAGTTTCTTTCCTGTCTCACCCTTGACTGATAGGTCACATAATGGAGGCCATGCGTGTGCATCAGAACGACAAGGACGTCTTTGGGTTGGGCTGCCATGCGATTGCAGCCATCTCGGCCAATGATTCGACTCTGCGTGCCAAGCTGCTGAAGGACGACGGGCTGGTCAGGGTCCTCACTGGGCTGAGGAGATTTGTCGAGGACGGCAAGGTGTGCAACGCAGTCGCCCAACTCTTATACTGGTAGGTAGACTCACCTTGAGGCAGACAGACGGACAACACGGCCACTCATCCCTTATGCCGCCCTCGAGGCGCATCATATTATTGTGGGGTCGTGTCTCTGTGTGCACGCAGTTTGTGCATCAGGGTCGATCTTGGTCACCACAAAATCATCGAGAATGAGGTGAGGTCAGGAATGAGAGGCATGCAGTAGGTAGCCTTACTTATCCCTGCTTGAGACACTGACAGGGTATAGAGCTATTGATCTCGGCCATGGAGGAGCATCCCACACACACAGGCCTCATAAAGTGAGACGCGAAAAGCTGTGTGCACGATCGCATGTCTCTGCCTGCTTGTCTGTCTGTCTGTCTGTCTGTCTGTGTGTCTGTCTGTCTCTGTGCAGGTTTGTGGCACTAGTGCTCAGCCATCTGGCATTCATGAGCCCCAAGTGCAACCAATCCACGCAGGAGATCCTCACGAAGCGCGCCGGCGTAGAGAAAACGCTTGACGGAGCCCTCGCCACTATCACCACGGAGCACCAGGCCAACCGAGATCCCGTGGAGGAAGTCGGCTGGGATGAGGCCGAGAAAGCCGCTAGACGACTCAAGGACCTGTGTGTGGAGGCGAGGTCTCGCGATGCCGAGGGGCAGCGCGTAGCCTTTGAAGATTGCAGTGAAGAGTGAGGGTTGAGTTCGTTGGCATGGACTGCTGGGTCGACCAGTCACAAGTCGGTCGCTGTGTGTCCTTGACGTATGTGTTTGCATCTGTCTTGCTCTCTGGGTCTGATGCGGTGGGGGTCACGATCTCAGTCAAGCGTGTTGGCATCCGTGATGGTTTGTCACACCACACACCATTGGATAAAAGGCATCTGCACCGGTCATCGTGCGCTTGCAATAAAACAGGTCTCATCACTTGCTCGCCACACACATCAGGCACACAGAGAAATACCCTTCGCGCCAAAGGTACCCAACACACATCACTTAGCAGCCCCCGTAAGCATGCAAAAAACGTACAAAGGGACACACCGCCACACGTACACGGCACTGACCGCCCGTCCCCGACGAACACTCACAGGATGGCCTTCTTTCCAATGACGCACTAGGAGGCAGTGCTCACAGAATGGCCAAGAGACTATACTCCATGTACAGCTCCTTTCTGCTGTAACTCACTCCGGCCGGCACGATGACCCGCCGCACCTCCCCCACACGCATGTCAGTGAGGACCTTTTGGGCCCAATAATCAAACCCAGACACAAGATACTCCCGCCCACGGTCCTCGCATTTCTTGTCTTGTCCGTCGAAGTCATCACGCCACTGAAGCCAGTCGTACTTTGATCCTCTGGTCACGTGTCGGTTTGGGTCCGCCCCCTTGCTGCACGATCTTGTACCGCACTCTAGACGGCATCTGCGTGAAGACATCGCCACTTCAAAGGCAAACAAGACGACAGATGGCGACACCAGCCCGGCCTGTTGCTGCCCTCGATCTGTCCACCTGGTGTCTGAGATGACTATGTCTGTCTCGACGCCGTACATGGCCGCGTTGATGTTCAAGGCTGCCTGTTCTGTCGCACTGGCCATCGTCAGCGACGCAGCCATGTCGGCCGCCGACGCGCCGAGCCGTTTGCGGCGGTAGTGGTCGACCATATGGCCGATGTGGTCGGGCTGCACCACCTCGACGGGCCGCGGCCACCTACACACACACACACACGGGCAGCCATCGGTGTGCATCTCTGTCATTGTCAGGCTGTCCGTGTGTGGCTGACATGTCGAAGCGATGTTTGAGCTTGTCGTTCATTTCGTCGACGGTGGACTGTGTGGTGGCGATGGCGTGGCCGCAGACCCTCACTGACCGAATGGGATCCTCGCCACTCAGAGGTGCCAGGAATGGCGTGACGGCCTGGTCGCACACAGACACACAAACAGGGCGCACCAGATGAGTAGCTCCTCTCGTCCCATCGTGTGTGTCACCTTGATCTCGTTGTCGAGGTTTGTGTATCGTCGCCTCGCGGACGCCAGCAGCCCCTTCAGCCGGGCTCTCTCAGCGGCGAACGCCTTGACTATGGCTTCCACCGTCTTGACAGTGTCGTCACTCTCGGCGGGGCTGTCAGTGGCCGATATGGAGGGCTCGCCATCGGCCCTTGGAGGGGCGTCTGAGGCCGCTTTGTCGAGCGGCGACAGCAGCAGCTTGACCCAGAAGTCATGCGAACCTTCATCACACAGCCCAATAGAAGCGTAGCTGACCTCTGTGCCTCTGCTCACCTCTGTAGTCCCGCTTGGTGGCCTCACCCAGCAGGTGACCGACCGACACCGTCTTGCCCGCACTGCGAAGGGTGACGGCGTCGAGGATGGCCTTGTGGATGGCCTTGAAGGCCTCTGGGCAAACGTCCACGAACACTCTCTGCTTGTCGTCCTTCCTCAGCCGGCCGTCCCAGCAGCCCGAGAACAGCGCCGCCAGCAGAGTGCCCTCCACGCCGTCGCCCTCCGTCAGGTGCTTGCGGCTCACATGCCACTCGACGCCGCCCACACTCAACATCAGCTCGTCATCGGGCGATGCGCTTGACGGGTCGGAGGCGCCGTGTTTCTGCCTCTCTCGATGGGCGTCGTCGTCGGCTTGGCGGATCTGCCCATGCGGGTTGCCGATGGCGTCGCTGATGGCCGTCAATGGCCCCTGCAGCTGAAGCTGCATCGCCGGCACGCTGAAATCGCCATCCATCGTCACAGATGTGCCTGTGAACCACACAAGCATGATAGATCTGGCTCGATTTTGATTGCTGTCTCGCTCCTGCCTCACTTGTGTGACGCCCTCGACGCCGAGCTTTGCTTCGAAAGAAATCAAAGCACTATCAAAGCCCGCAAGGATTGTGAAAACTCCAGCTGCCGTTGTGAAAACTCCATTGAAAGCAGAAGAAAGAGGTAAGAGGAGAGCTGAGGAGTGACATACAGAGACTGTGATCAGGAAGATCTGATGAATTCATTCATCTGCCGTTTGTCGTCAGGTCTGCTGTCATGGAGCCCTTCACTCGCCATGAGGCCCTCTGCCGACTGGACAGGCAGATCCTCGGCCCAATGGAGAGCCTCGAGGCAGAGCGCGCAGAGATCGCATCGACTTACAACGTCGGCAGGCTGCTGAGCGACCACGGCGCGTCTGACGGCTCGGCGGCCTCTGGTGATGACCTGCTGCTGCTCAACGTCGGCGGGAGTGTGTGCTGTGTTCGTCGGAAGCACCTGACGAGCAGCAAGGGCTCCCTGCTGGCGGTGCTGCTCGGTGGCCGATGGGATGGGCGGCTGGGTCGTGATGCAGACAACCGCATCTTCATCGATGTGTGTCCGCGTGCGTTTGAGGCGATGCTCGAGGACCTGCTGGGCGGGGAGGACTCGGTTGACCACCTGGTGGACGATGCGAAGAAGCGCAACTATCAAGGTCATGAAGCGCGAAGCAACCACTCATGGTCTCCTGCATTTGTGTGTGTATGTGTGTGTATGTGTGTGTGTGTGTATTGCGCCCAGGTCTTCATGACTTTTGGACGGCACTGCTCCTGTCGCCCATCGACAAGTCGCCCACTGACGCATCTGCAGCCACACCAAAGAACTCCAAAGAGCCGACCCTGCCGTCACAGGGGGTGCTGCCAGAACTGAGAGGGGTCGTGGCCGAGGTGGAGAAGTTCATCAAGACCTTCACAGCAAAGAAGAAGGAGCTCGACAGGGACCGGGCGGCCAAGAAGGCGGTATACGACCAGGCGATGATCGAAATCAAGGTGAGTAAGAGAAATCAGGACAACCGAAGCACTGCAGGCTGTCCATGAGTGCGTCTGTCTGTCTGTCTGTTGGTCTGCACATCAGGCCGTCACGCCCTTCCTGGCGCCTCTGAGTGGCGGCGATCCCATCCGGTCGGTCGATGTGTGCGGAATGTTCGTCTCGACGGTGCAGTACACTCTAGACCAGATGGGCGACATCGGGCTGCGCAACCGATTCGATATGTGAGCATCAGGAGAGCACACAACAACACGGGCATATGGTATGTGTGTTGTCGTCGATCAGGTGGCCGTCTCCCGTTGAGGATGTGCCTGTCGACCACGTCCGCCGTCTGGTGGACTACTACCGCCGCAAACGACACGCTGCCTCACTCACCGACACACAGCTGCTGATTGGTGAGGGTGTCAAGGCGCCACTCCAGCTGGACGGCGTGGCCAAGCAGGAGTCCTTCAACAAGACGGCCGCCATGTACGGCATCGACACGCACAGGTGAGACGGAAGGGAGAAGTGATCGGCGACGTTATGATTGGCTCCCTCTCTTCCTCTTCGCAGCTCTCCGCATGGCCAGGGCAGCGGCGGTGATGTGTTCATTCGGTTGCCGTCTGGTGCGCACTTCCGAGTGGTGCAGCAGGGCAGTGGGCCCAAACCGACACGCAACCAGTGCGTCTGGTACGACTACATCCACTGGCGTGACGACTTTGACGGACGAGACAAGAAAGGCGAGAATCGTGGGTGGGAGGGTCGTGTGTCTGATCGGGAGAAGTGGTGGCAGGAGGTCTTCACTGACATGCGTGTGGGGGAGGTGCGGCGGGTCATCCTGCCGGCCACACTAGCCTTTTGGGGGGGGGCATACCGCGAGTATAGTCTCAAGGCCATCCTGTGAGTGTATGTCGGGGGCCTGTCATTTTTTGGCACACATGAGTTTTCTCATGGCCACCTGCTGCGGGACGGTGTCTCCGTTGTCATTCTCGTGTGCGTGCTGCGTGGCCTTCTCTTCTGCATGGACGTCTGATTCCCCTTTTATTCGTCATGCTGTGTTAATGTTATATATTGGGTCTCACGCGAATATAGAGACTTGGTGAGCTGATGTTCGTATTAATCACGCTGATCTGACATATAATAGTACCGTCTACGTGTGCACCCATGAGATGCTGAACCCAGTCAGTTAACAACACAGAGAGGTTTGTCAAGAAAAAGCAGCCAGCTGTGTCTAGCTGGCCAGGCCAGAACACCTACAGACATTGCTCTGCGCACCACTCTGCCCACCACCCCACATGAACGCCAGCGCACGGCTCTCAGAGTGACTCTGACTCACCGGATGTCCAGCTGTCACGATGCATGTATGGTCTTCGGCTGGCTGACTCGTCAGTGTGTGGTGTGACGCACCCGTTCATCGATTGATTGAAATCATCAAAATCCTCGCCATGCATCTCCCCACTATGCACACATGCACTCAATAAACGGAAACTCACTGACAGGTAGACAGTACTGCTGGATGACCGAACCAGCCGGCTTCTCAGTCATTGTAGCGGCACCTCCATCGGTCGCCAAAAGATAAAGCGACTACACCACAGCCAATGCACTGATGCATGGATTATGGATGTTTTTTGTGGATGTACGCAGCAGCCAAGGCGCGCACACACCATACCGCCATAGACACGACCAACCAGCTGGCTACAAAAATCCGAAACGACAGCTGGATGCATGGTGCCTCACCGCCACAGACGCACACGGAGCACACCAGGAGACAGTGCTCACAGGATGGCCACCAGCCTATACTCTTTGTACACCTCCTTTCCAGTGGAGCTGAGTCTGGCCGGCTTGATGACCCGCCGCACCTCACCCACACGCATGTCAGTGAAGACCTCCTGCCACCACTCAGGTTGTCCAGACACACATAACACCAGCCCACGGCCCTCCCCTGTCGCGTCTTGTCCGTCGAAGTCGTCACGCCACCCCATGTAGTCGTACCTGACGCGCTGGTCACTTGTCGGTTTGGGCCCACTGCCATGCTGCACCACTTGATAGAACACACCCGACGGCGACCGAGTAAACACATCACCGCCGCCCTGGCCGGCTGTGGTTGGTGAAGACACCTCCTGGCGCCGCAGTGTGGCACCATTGCCATTGGGCACACCCATACTGATCAGCAGACCCCCACCCATCCCAATGAACGATGAATGCGCCTTGTCTACTGGTGTATTGCACGCCGCTCACTTGTCGCTGGGCAGTACTCCGCGTGGCAGCAGTGACTTGCGGCCATTCCTGTCCTTGGTGTAGAAGCTGGACACACATCAGAGCATTGTGACACACGTGTGGCGACTTTCTATGCGACTGGCTCATCCCTAATTGACGCTGGTGCGGCAGAGGTCGATGGGCAGATAGATGCGCTCCTTGTCGCGGTCTGGCACAAGCGCGTTCAGCTCGTAGAAGTGCTCGCCGGGGCGGGACAAGTCCTCCAGCACGTTGCGGCCGCACTTGAAGATGCCCACGTCAACCACTCCGTCAGTCATGGCCTCTTCAAGTCACAGACAGGAATACGCAGCAAGACACCACTGAGTGTCTTTCTTCTGGCCGGGCTGCAGCCTCATGGCGTGCCTGTGCGTCGCTGGCCGGTCTACGCGGCTTGTTTGGTTGGCGCTGATGCTGACGGATGGATGGATGACGGTGGTGCCCTGCCGGCCTGACCAACACAGGGGACACACACATTCATCGATGAAGATCTCACTCAGATCTACTTCTTCGTCGGCTGATCTGAGGCTCTCTGACCACCTGATGCTTGGGATGCCTCCAGCTCCGAAGGGGAAGGGGGAGGCCTCTGCGAGCTTGCCATCGGGCACTGCAGAGTTTGGGTCATGAATTCGACGTTCGTCGGTGGGAGCTCGGTAGGACCAGACACCCCCCGACGAACGTCGAATTCATCACCCACACTCTGCAGTGCCATCGAGTGCGACCTTGTGGCAAGGGGACGAGAGGGTGAGCCCCCAGGGGAATTCCCTGCAGTCCAAACTTGATAGATCTGCCTGTTCGTTTGTTGCAGATGTGCGAGATGGGCGATTTCACCGCCTTCAGTGTGGTGCTGATGTCCGTCGGTGGGCATTCAATTCGTCCGCCCTCTGCCCTTTTCTCATTGTGTGTGCTGCGCTGTGTGTTGTGCTGGATCAGCTGAGACTCCCTACGAGAGAAGGGTGCTCCCGGCGACGGAAACACTGAAGCGACCTGCAAGGTGCGCAGGTGCACACTCGCCCTCCAGCGGAGGATGCCGGTATGACACAGAGAGGACATCCGCCCTGAGGACATGAATGCGGCCGGCTCCCTCCCGTGTTGTTGACGGCAATGTGATTGAAGCTGAGACGGAAGTGACGGCTGACGGCAACCCACTTGACGACGGCGTCTGATGTTTGTGTGCATGTGTGTCGATAGTGGTGGTTGATGGGGTGCTGTGGACGTGACCGTCGGGCTGAGGTTGGTGTGCATATGTGGGATGTGGGAGGGGTGCATGAGTGAATGAGTGGCTACACTGATGTATGTGAGTCTGCACGGTCCTACGGCAGTTTTGCTGGCACCAGATCGCTTCGCTCAAAGTGTGTTCAGCAACACGGGCCACAGACAGAGGTGCAGAGAAAGAGACAGAGAGGAAAGGCCTTTGTATCTGTCTGTCTTGTCTGCCTGTGTTGCCTGTGTCTCGAATCCACTCCAGTCCCTCTTTTGTGTTGCCGTGTGTGGTGGTGGGTGGCGTGTCGGATGGCGAAGTGTCAGCCAGTCAGACGCACTGATGGGCTGGTGCTTTGCCCTCGGGTATGCGACGCATCACACATGGGGGCGACATGAGTGACACGGGGAGGCGGCTGTCACGATGCTGCACAACTTGTGTTGATTTGATTCGCTATGGTTGCGTGTCGTTGATGTCTGCTCTGATGTCACTCGTGTGTCGGTGGGCGTCCCATCTCGAACCTGGTGCTCACTTTATCGGCCGCGTCAAGCTGTACAGGATTACATGTTTGTGCATCTAGCTATGAGTTACAGGCCTTGTCTCGAGTGGGTGCAGGGGTGCCACATGGATGTGACGAACGTTTGATCGTTCGTTCGTTTCCTTTTGGTTGTGTGTGGTGCGGTGTGGCTGACTCGGCTCTTTTACAACATCTAACACGACAAAAGTGTGACCCTTCACTGTGAAGGCGAAATCCATACCATGCCGGCGCCACGCACGCGACACACGCGCACAGACACAGAGACAGACGTACAAGTGGCTGGCTGTGTGTCTGGAGGGGAGGCACCTGGCTGGCGTCCCTCGGCCAATACTGCAGCAGTGAGTCAGCCAACCGTCCATCCAGGGCCATTATACACACATACACACACTCAGACCGACTGATTCATAGCAGAATGAATATACACAGACAGAAAGACCAACACACGGACTGACTGACTCACACAGACAGCGCTACCCGTGGTGGTATGGTGACCCTCACCTCACCCTCTCCCCTCCCCTCTTCGCCCCGACTAACCAAATCACCCACCCCACCCCACCCCACCGACACAGACATACACAGACACAAACTCCACGGCGGCGACCGAGTAAGAGGAAAGAAAAAATAAATAACGCAGAGGAAAAACGGCCATGTGCGTACACATAGGTGTGTGTGTGGAAAAGCCGTGTGCGCCGTGTGGACGATGGATGGTGTCCGGGAAGAGAACACACAACCAGTGTTTACAGATGCTGTGTGTGTGTGTGTGTGTGGGCTGAGCTAGCTCAGCTGCCGCTGGTGGAGAAGAAGTATGGCCGGAGTGCGAGGAAGGTGTCGAGTGCGCTGATGAGCGACAGGAACGGGATGCGCTTGATCACATGGTCCAGCTGCACACCTGCATAAACAACAACAACAACAACAACAGCCCAGGCACAAGAGTCCAATAGTGGTGACGACCGCCGCGCAGAGTCTGTTTATTTGCTGACATGGTGCTTCCAGGAACTTGTCGAAAAACGGCGACCGCACCAGCGCCAACGACAAGGCGCTACGCCTGACGCACACGCACACAGACACATGCACAATATGAGACACACGTGAAGACAGCTGTGGCTGGTGTGGATCTCGTGATGTGACATGGCTGACCTTCTCTGCAGCTCCGCCATTTCGAACGGCGTGAAGGAGCTCCACCGCCGCGCGTGGCCGTGCAGACACTGGGAACTCACCAAATCCATACCTGACGAGCAACAGACAGACACAGACAGACAGACACCCCCATAGATACACAAAGACGACAGAGGCCATCGGTGGTCTGATGTGTCTCACGCACCCAGAGCGATGACCCATGGCATCCATCCGGGTTTGTCGCCGCCCTGGCTGAGCAGAAAGGAGTGGAGCAGCGGCCGCAGATGGAACAGGGCCTCACCCAACACTAACCCACGGCTGTAGTAAGGCAAGGCAGCAACGGACACACACACACAAAAGGGAGAAGAAATGCAATGCATCTGGAACCATTGGATGTCTCTGCACTCACCGCGACGGATCGGCTGCATGTCTGGCCATGTCCTTGATCGCCATCCACTGGTCAAACAACACTTTCAGGTCCGCCTCGCTCACAAAATACCGCCCTCGCCGCCCAAATGCCTCATCTCCCACGTCCACATGGTCACCGTCTTCACCCTCTCCACCACCGGCAGCACACGCAGCACACGGGCACTCGCGATACGACGACGACGTCAGAGAGGCATCCCTCCCACGCACACCGACAGGGACGAACTTGCCCTTCCTGTCGCCGTCGTGTGTTGGGCTGCTGGGCGGCGGCAGCACGTCGGGCGACTGGGAGGGCGACGCATTGGTGCTGCTCGACGGCTCGCTGTCCTGCTTGTGCGTTGCCCCTGGTGCCGCTGTGGCGCTGTCTGTCGACGCGGTAGTGGTGCTGCTCGCCATGCTGCTGGTCTCGCCCTCGCCCTCGTGAGTGCCGACGCCCTCTCTCGCCGCGCCCTGCTGATGCGCATGTGACTGCCCGGCGGGCCCGTCCGCATCGACAGAGCTGAGGATCGTCTGCTGCCAATCTGGCAGGGGGGCTGGTGGCGGTGCCGCTGATGGTGCGGGAGGAGGGAGGGTGGTGAGCTCGCGGATGGTGCGGCCCGTGCGCCGGCCGACCCACGGGAGGCGCGAGGCCGGATGTGCCGGGGCCGATGGTGATGCCGACTGGTGTTGCGAGTGTGGTTCGAGCTGGTGGTGCGCAGCGGTGCTGGTTGACCAGAGGCACTCCTCGTCGACATAGAGCCCGAAGGGCGACAGCTGCTGGATGGCCACACGAAGCACCAGCCTGGTTGGTGAGGATGAAGGAACGGACAGAAAAGCAGATAGATGTGTGCATGGTGGGTGTTTGGTGGTATCTCTCTGTCTGTCTGCCTCTTACTTGACGCATTCGATTTTGAAGCAGAGCCTCATGGAGGCCCTGAACCCGTGTCGTCTGCTCTCCCACATCTCGAGCAGCACCTGGATGCACCGCAGGCTGCGCAGCACCAGACTCAGCCACACATACGCAATCCTGCACACATACAACATACAACAGACACGCCAGGATGACTGCATCGCTCGGTGTGTTCCTCCTCTGGTCTCACTTTTGTTTGTTTGGGAGTCGGGCCAGCACGGGCAGGTCGGTTGCGGGCGCCTGCACGGACTCACGGTACAGCGAGAACAAATCAACCGCACTGTACGCTGCACAGAACCCACACACACATCAAACCAACACACAAGTGATAACACGAGCAGAAAGAACTGCCGCGCGGCCATTCCATTCCTGCCCTCACCGAGTTGTGCTCTGGTCTCGGTGGCTGGGTCAGCCTCCTCAACGGGCAGCAGATACAGCAGCAACCGACACCACTCCTCCTGCAATCACACGCACGCACACACACTCACAAGTTCCACGCAGGAAGCGGCTCTCGCGCGTCGGGGGATCCTCAGCGCTTACCAGCTGGCCTCCCCAGGTCTGCATGAAGGCCTTGTGGGCGGACCACAGGCTGCGTGGCGGCGATGCGACGGCTGGAGGAGATGACGCACGCTGCTCGTCCTCATCTTGTGAGCGGGGAGGGGCGCTTCTCGCCATTGGTCTTGACCGTGACACCCTGTGCTCCTCCATCGCCGCGTTGAGTGCCCTTTCTCACCTTCTCACCTTCAAGCTCGCAGTGCGATCACGTTCACAGGAAGGGGCTCGAATCCATCGCGAAGAAGCAATGTGTGTGTCCACAAGGTATCAGTGGATCATGTGTGTCAACGGGTGTTGCTCGTTCGCTGAATGGACGGAGTTGCACTCGCTTGGTATGTCTCATGGGTGACAGTGATGCGTTGAGTCGTCGATTCGTGTCTGTGTGTTACCCACTTGTACATTCCCCAGCCAAGACGAGAAATAGTAAGTGCATCCTACGTACGTACGTGTCCTTACCCATGCAGCCAGTGAACCGCACCCAATACCACCACCCAGCCCATCGCATTCCATGCCATTGCACTCTGTGGCCGACAAGTGTTAGTGTAGTTGTGTAGGAGCCCCGACCGACGAACGTGTATGTACGTACGTACGTAGGTACGCACGTAGACAGACAGGCCACGAGTGAGTGTCAGCCCGACTTGACGACCGAGCTGCCTACAATGAGGGATGAACAAAAAAGGCTCTCCATTCTCTCTTTCAGTCGTTCGTTCATGCATCCAGCATCACGATCGATCATCATCACGGTTAATACGTACGTGTGTACACATTGAGCTATGGTATGCAGGCAGCAGACAGGCAAGACGCTCGGCCAGCCGGTGATGGGATGGGCATGGGCGGATCGGCGGTGGGTGGTGGTGGGGATGCAATGTTTGTGAATGTGTGTGTCGGTCGAGCGAGAGAGACAGGAGATATGGCAGATCGATATGCACAATACAGGTAGGAAGGTCATTACAGCCACACACACACACACACACATCATGGCATCCATCCATCCATCGCATCCGTAGCTATGCACACTAATTATGTGCTCGAGTGAGTCGAGAGAGGAGGAGGAAAGCCGTCGAGCACACAACCGAAATGAGACAGAGCGAGAGAGGTCTTGACAAAGAAGTAGAGCGAGTATAGAGTGAGAGAGTGTCCACCCAGTCTATCCATCCATTCATCCATGTATTATGCAGCCATTCTCTCCTCTCCTCTCCCGACGCTCTCTCTGTCTTCGGTCGCTCACCGGCAGCAGCGAGATCGCCACGAGAGGAAAAATCCATGTCCACCGGTTTATATAAACCCGCCCAGCCCCCGTCAATGTGCACATCTGTCCGGCAGCAGATGTCCCGCTACTATAAAGCCCCCCGCGCCCACGTGATACGCGAAAGCACACAGACACACCAGCCACCAGCATGCCCAGGTAGGTGGGCTATGCATGTGAAAGCGAAGCGGCGGCCTGTCTGTCTGTCTGTCTGTCTTTCGCCATTGGATGAAGGGATGCATGGACAAACCTTCTTCAAATGCCACACGCCGTTCGCGACAGACAACCACACCTCGATGCCCCAGAAAGGGGTGCAATCGCGGGGGCGTCTGTGCGTGTGTATGTATGTATATATGTGTATATGTGTGCGGTCGCGTAGGTGACAACACACAACACAGCGGGTGAAGGTGTGAATCGATCAAAACCTCCTGCACCGAGACGAGCAGCCCAGCCGGAGCAGAAAGGAAGGAGAGATGATGAGAAGATGGAGAGGGAACCAGAGAGAGAGTAGGAAACGATTGATAGCTGATAGAGAGGAGAGACATGATGGACAGACACGCATATCAACACTTACACACCGACAAGCAGCCAGCAGCCAGCAGGCAGGCAGGCAGGCAGCCAGGCAGCCAGGCAGACAGCCAGCAGCGAGCGAATTGAGGCAGTCAATCAGTCAGCCATTCCAGCCAGACAGTCAATAACAAAAGGCCACACACATCCCTCCCCCCGTCAAATAAAAAACTCCCACATGAACGAACGAGTCCGACGGTTCGTCAATTCGTCCATGCAGCTCCGTCACCGAATCAACCAATCACCGCCCAGCACGACACCACAGCACACGACACGCAACGACGAGACAACAAAACCTGGTACAACACAGGCAACACAGCGATATAGCGACACAACAGCCCCTCTCTCCTCCCAGCCCGCAAGACATCAGCCACTCACCCACTCGTCAGTCACGCCATCCATCCGTCGAAGGCGATCAAAAAAGGGGGCGCCAGCCAAACCGGTCAGTCACATGCATCTGATGCGACGCCTGCCGCCGTGACGTGGCGTGAATTTGACGCGACGCACGTAGCATAGACAGCATAGAGAGGGAAGAGGCCATCCAGGCACAGACAGGCACATGCATCCAACGACAAGCCAGCCCATAGAAAAAAGGAAAAAGACACCAGCTGAGACAGACAGACAGTCCCGTGCGCTCAGGTCCATCGTCAGGCAGTCACAGCAGACCCATGACACGTTGCTTCGTTGATCCAGAATCTCGATCAACGCAGCGACATGCCACTTCCCTCCCGTAACTGCCCGCTCGATGAATGGGCGTCCAGCAAAACACTCGTACCGACAAGACAGACAGACAGACAGACATTCAGGCCGACTGACCGACAAACAGTCAGATAGAAACACTCACTCGGGCAGCCAGCCATTCACACACCAGCATCATTCGATCATTCACAACGAAATGTGCGCCGATGCGCACCCAAGCACCGAGCCCACCCCTCCATCCATCCATTCATCCGTCCGTCCATCCGTCCATCGACTGTCTGTATCTTCCTGTCTCTCCGCTCCCTCCGACACTCGCGCGACGCATGTGCGACACATCCATCCATCCAATCAGTCATGCGTGGCTTAAAAATGGCATGGCGTGACGAGCAAGACGGCACAGAGGGAGAAGAAGTGGAAATGGAAACGGAGGGCAATCGATCCATCAGCCCACCGACAGATAGCCCTCATCGGCAGGCCGGCAGGCCGGCTGGCTGGCAGGCAGGCGGCGCCCAGAGAGTGGGGAAAAAGCACTTAAAACCCCACAGAGCGGCGGTCAGCCAGCCAGGCGCCCACCTGGACAGCTACACACACAGACGCATCCACTGAGAGATATGCACACCCACATCCACACACGTACGCCACGCCCTCCGTCCGCAAGAAGCATCTACACACACGCACCCAGGCATCTACCGGCACGCATCACGCGGCCCTCGCTGGCCAGCCGTCGACGGCCGCGTGCCTACTACCAAAACGCCAGGTGGACGCGCCACCCAGCCGCTAGCAACACGTAGCAACGCTATGATGTGTGAGAGTGCGTCTGTGTGTGTCTAGGGGTCGCCGATGGGCGAGCTCGTCGACAAGGAAGCTGTCCCTTGCAAACCTGACCGGACACACAAACACACACGTTCTATCTCACTGTCTGCTTTGCGTGCGTGTCCGTGTGAGATCCATCCATACCGGAGAGGCATGACGCGGCGCCCTGGCAGCACAGCTCTGGCAGCCCAATGCAGCCGGGGATGAGGCGCGCGGCCTCGGTGTCTGAGTCGAAGTCCACCTGCAGCCGGCGGCGCTCCTTGGACGGGTAGGCGGTCTTCTCGAGCAAATCGCCGGTCGTGCCGTACAGAGATATCGAATCTGACCACCACCACACACAACACATGACAACATCACACATGAGCGTGGTGGTGCGGGCCGGGGGAAGGGGTACTCACCTTCAGTGGCGACGAGGTATCGTCCGCCGGCGACGTAGATGGTGAGTTTCTCGTTCGGCTTCTGCTCGATCCAGTCGACCCTGTAGATGGTGTCGGTGCCGTCCTGGAACTTGTAGCTGACCGTCATGAGGTCGTCGTACTGGCGAACCGGAATGTCCTTGCGGACCACGTCCCACAGCTGAACCGCCTGGGTGTTGGGCTGTGTGCCTGACACACACACACACACACACACATTCCCCAACTCTCTCCCTCTCTCTCTGTGTGCGGCGACTTACGGACGGGGACGCTGCTCTTGCCTACGGTTCTCATGAGGCCGTCATTTGCGATGGTCGACTGGCGCATGAGGCGGATGGACGCGATGACCAGGCCGAAGAGCACCAGGAGGGTCAGCACCCAGCCGATGGCCAGGCCGACCACAGACCATCGCAGGTGGCGGTTGGTCTTGCGGGACACCACCACCTGCACACAGCACACGAGCACACACACATGGGATGAATGAATAGAACCCCGGCCGCGCGTGCACTCCGAGTGACTACGTGGATGTGTCGGCACCTGTCGGGCTGCAGCGGCCACATCGCCGATATCGAATTTGCCGTCGCCGTCCTTGTCAAAACTCTGACAGGCAAAACACGGCAGCACAAGCAAAATGGATGGACCTGTCGCTGCGGCCCTGAGACACCTCCCAGCACCCTCCCTGCGCCTCTCTCTGCGTGTTGCGCATCACTCCACTCACCTTGAGTGTGTCGATGATCTCCTCGCAGAGTTTGTCGTCGCCGACGGCGTTGCGGAACGTCTCGGTGCGCGAGTGGGGCGGGGGCAGGTTCGACTTGATCTCGACCTTGGCGCACATCGCGTGGAGAGTGTGACTCTTTCAGTCAATATCAGAGGGGCGGGAGATAGGTGAGCAGCAACAGATCTGTCTATCTACTCGGGCAGGGACACGGGTCGCTGGGCTGCACACAGTGGCGACAGGACAAGATGCTCAATATCGGACAACGGAAGACTTTTCAGGATCCTCTCTTTCGTTTCGCGGGCAGTGACCCGCAAACCCTGCACCCAAACCCTGTGGGGTCACGCAACACCACAATGAACGGCATAAAGCCATCTGCCGACACGGACTCAACAGCGAGTCGCGAGTCGGGTGAGAAGGACAACGGCGAGATCGACGCCGCTGACCCGCCGGCCGCGATGGTCAAAGAGGAGACAGACCTTGACGGCAACGCGCAGGGGCAACCGCCGCAGGGACAGGCTGATGTTGACGGTGACGGTGATGGTGACGGCGATGGCGACGACGAGTTGGCGGAGAAGTACAAGGACAAGGGCAACGAGCTGTTCAAGCAGAACCACTTCATCCATGCAGAGGAGGAGTACTCCAGGGCCATCGACGCCTCCACGCCTACCAACCCAAACCTGCACATCTACTACTCAAACAGATCTTTCACACAGCTCCGGCTGGAGAACTACGGTCGGTCAACCAGCGCAGCGCACGTGTGCCACGTGTGGCGGTGGATCTGTCTGTCTCCCTCTCTCTGTATGTGTGTGCGTGTGTGTGTGTGTGGGCTTGTTGTGTGCAGGTTCGGCCATCATTGATGCGGAGAAGGCCATCGATTTGAAGGCCAACTTTACCAAGGCCTACTACCGCAGAGGATGCGCGTACATGTGCCTCCAGAAGTGGAAAGATGCTCTCAAAGGTACCTTCTTACCTCATCCTCTCCCTCCCTCCCTCCCTCCCTCCCTCACCGTGTGCTTCACCCGCACCATGGATTCATCCACTGGCTGTTTGTGTGTATAGATTTTCAAGCGGTGACCAAGATGGGGGGCGGTTTGGACGCCGATGCGGCCGCGCGGCTCAAGGAGTGCCAGAAGCAGGTCAGGGAACAGAAGTTCGCCGAGGCCATCAGCATCGGTGAGTAACACACCACACTCTACACACTCAGGCAGACACACACACACACAGGCAGACACGCATACATACACTGTTGCTGATGCTCTTGTACACGTGTGTGTGTGCTGTGGTGGTGGTTGTATGGCTGTCAGATCGGACCAAGCCGGCGTCTGAGACGGTTGACCCGATGTCGATTGAGGTGGACGCGTCGTACAAGGGCCCCCACTACAGGAGCGGCAGCATCGACAAGGAGTTTTTCCACCAGCTCACAGAATACATCAAGGTAGGTCTGCCCACCAACCGGAGCGACATAACCTCACCCACCTCTCTCTCTCTCGCTCTCTCTCTCTCTCTGTCTTTGCTGTGTGCAGACCCCCGGCAATGTGCTGCATCGGCGATACGCGTACATGATGGTGCTGGACATCATCAGGCTGCTCAGGACGGTACCCACACTCGTGAGGGTCGACCTGCAGCCACAGGAGGAATTCACCATCTGCGGCGATGTGCACGGCCAGGTCGGTGGCTGGGTGGGTGGATCACCACTCAGGCCGACAGACAGAGAGAGATCAGATAAGCGCCACAATCATCTGTCTGTGTGTGTGTGTTGTGCATGTGTGCAGTATTACGACATGTTGAACATTTTCAAGATCAACGGCCCGCCCAGTGAGACCAACCCCTACCTCTTCAACGGCGACTTCGTCGACAGGGGGTCCTTCTCTGTCGAGGTCAGTCAGTCAGTCACACACACACACACACGCGCACAATCGAGAGATGCAAAACACGACAACAACGCCCTTGTGGTTGTCTGTGTGCGTCGTGTGGTGTGTGCAGGTGATCCTGGCGCTGTTTGCAGGCAAGCTGTTGTACCCGAATCACTTCCACCTGGCCCGCGGCAACCACGAGGCCCAGAGCATGAACAGGATGTATGGCTTCCACGGTACGTACGTGCGTATGCAGCCGAGGGAGGGAGGGGAGGGGATGGCAGACAGATGCCCATCTCCGGGGATCTGTCATGTGTGTGTGGTGTGTTATGTGTGTGTGTGTGCAGGTGAGGTGATCAAGAAGTACGACGAGAAGCTGTATGACCTGTGCACTGAGGCCTTCAACCTGCTGCCGCTGGCGCACGTCATCAACAACAAGATACTCGTCGTCCACGGAGGTCAGCCAGCCACACACACACACACACACAGCCGAGCGCCCATCTTCCGGCAGGTCTGTTCAGCAAGGATGGCGTCAAGCTCTCCGACATCGCAAGCATCGACAGAAACCGAGAACCGCCAGACGAGGGTCTCCACCCCCACCACAACACATCCTGCAACACGACGCCACTCTCTCTCTGTGTGTGTGCGTGTGTGTGCAGGTCTGATGGTGGAGTTGCTGTGGTCGGATCCGCAGAAGCTGGATGGCCGGGCACCGTCGAAGCGCGGCGTGGGGGTTGCGTTTGGCCCGGACGTGACTGAGCGGTTCCTGAAGGAGAACAACCTGGACCTGCTGGTGCGCTCTCACGAGATGAAGGAGGAGGGCTACGAGGAGGAATGCAATGGCAAACTGGTACGCACAGAGGGAGGAAGGGAGAGGGAGAGAATGATGCAGCGATGTATCTTGTGTCGTGTGTGGTTTAGGTGACGGTGTTCAGCGCGCCCAACTACTGCGACCAGATGGGCAACAAGGGAGCCTTCATGAGGTGCGCCAACACACAACCAACCAACCAACCTACTTGAGAGAGAGTGTGTGGGTGTGTCTTTTCGCTCAGGATCAAGGGCAACAACCTGAAGCCCCGCTACACGCAGTTCGATGCGGTGGAGCACCCTCCAGTGCGGGCGATGGAGTACGCCACGCCCTTCCTCAACATGCTGGGCGGTGGGGGGGCCGGGGGCGGGGGCGGCATGATGAACATGCTCAGGAAGGGCGGATAGACAGACTGCCCGGCAAGCCAGCCAGACAGGCCGGCTGGGCGGGTGGGCGGCCATTGGGCTTTTCTCTCTTATCTTCGTGCCCTTCTTCATGATGCTGACATGGCCAATGGGTTTTTGTCACACGTGTGTGAGAGGTTTTCGTTGTGTGCCGCTTTTCTTCCTCTGTGTTGCTGCATGGTGTTCATTCATTTCTTGGATGGATACATAGCTCTCCAGCTCTCTAGCCGTATGTACAAATCAACCCCCCTCCCACCACTGCATGTCCTCCCTCCCTGCTGCTGTGCTTTTCGTGCTGCCGCTGCTGCTGGTGTGATCGATCCCACTGGCGGCCCTGTCTAAGGCGAGAAGGGCGTGCCGGTGGGGGGATTTTTGATCCGATGATGACTCTTGCAGAGCTCCGCTATGTGTCTGTGATTCGTGTCAGAGTGCACGTGTTGCCTTGCATGAGTGGCTGCTTGCGTGTGCGAGTGACTTCCCTTCCTGTTAACGAACAGAATTCGCTCATGTGTGTCGTCTTGTCGTCATGAATGTAAGCAAAGCAAAATTGGATACTTTGCTACACTATAGGACAGAGCAGGTTGACCGCACACCCAGCCAGCGCAATGCAGAGCAGCAAACCAAATTCCATAAGAGCAGTCGAGCAAATGACAAGGAGCCAAACGGCAAGAGATCATCACTCTGTTCCAATAACGCTCATCCTAACTGGCATCTCATCTCACCCACACTCGCATTAGTGATAATCTCCTGGAGCGCACACAAATTTCGTCCGCCCCTTAAGACGTAATGGACACCAACTTATACTCGATATACAGCTCATTTCTACCGGCTGGTGTGGCCGGCACGATGCATCGCCGCACCTCACCCACACGCATGTCAGTGAAGAGCTCCTGCCACCACTCAACAGCACTAGACACATGATACTCCCGCCCACGGTCCTCGCATATCTTGTCTTGTCCGTCGAAGTCGTCACGCCAATCGACGATGTCGTACTTGATCCTCTGGTCACGTGTCGGTTTGGGCCCACTGCCCTGCTGCACGATTTTGTACTGCACTCCATTCGACATCTGCGCGAAGCCAAAACTGAGCAGTGACAGACAACACAGTGAGTGAAGACACGAGTGCAGTGTGTTGTTGGTGTCTTACCGTCGCTGCTGCATGGATGGCACTTGCCCGAGGCCACCGCTGAACGATCAACAGTGCACACAATCATCACATGAGTGCCTGTGCTTCCTCGTCCTACTCACAATGTCTGATGTGCTTTGCTGGCTTTGGGGCTCTCGTCGGTGAGGCCATACATAAACGCATTGGCGTCGAAGGCATGCTGCTCTGTCGCACTGGCCATCGTCAGCACCGCAGCCATGTCGGCGGCCGACGCGCCGAGCCGTTTGCGGCGGTAGTGGTCGACCATACGGCTGACGTGTTCGGGCTGAACGTCCTCAACTGGTCGCGACCACCTACACACACATAAAGCACCAGTGGACCGTCGTGTATTGGGTATCTGCCTGGCGCTTACATGTCAAAGCGGTTCCGAAGTTTGTCGCTCATTTCGTCGACGGTCGATTGTGTGGTGGCGATGCTCTCTCCACAGACCTTCACGGAACGGATCGGATCTTCGCCATTCAGAGGCGCCAGGAATGGCGTGAGGGCCTGATCCACACACACACACAGACACATAGGCAGAGCATCGGAGGTATATGTAGCTCGTCCTCTTGCAGCTGCTTTCTGATCATCAGTCACCTTGATTTCGTTGCCGAGGTTCTCATACCGCCGTTTGGCGGCCGCCAGCTCACCCTCCAGCCGGGCCTTCTCAGCGGCGAACGCCTTGACGAAGGCATCGGCCGCCTTCACGAAGTCACTCAGCTCATTGGGGGTGTCATTGGCCGACAGCCGTGGATTAGTGACGTCACCAGTGGTCCCTGCAGCAGCCGAGTCGATTGGTGACAGCATCTTCTTGATCCAGAAATCGTGAAGCCCTGTTTGCACACACCCAGCACAGAGAGAGAGAGATGGACAAACGGACAAGCAGCCTCTCCCTCCCACTTTGCCCACTCACCAGTGAAGTTGCGTCTTCTTGCGTCTTCGAGCAGGTGGCTGATGGAGGCCTGGGTGTCGGCCGTCCGGTGGGTCGCACTGCGGATGGTCCGGGCATCCAAGATGGCGTTGTGAATGACCTTTAAGGCGGCGGAATCCATGTCGACGAACATCCGCTCTTTCTTGTCCCTGTCGGTGAGCTTGACGAAACGGCCGTCCCAGCTCCCACCGAACAGAGTGGCCAGCAGTGTGCCCTCGACGCCCCCTCCTTGCGTGAGGCGCTGACGCTTGACACTCAGCTCGTAGCCGCCCACCTTGAGCAGCAGCACGTCGTCAGGGGAGGACTTTGACGGATCTGATGCGCCGTGTTTCTGCCGCTCTTGCTGGGCGTCATCATCAGCTTGTTTGATTTGTTTGTGAAGGGATTCGACGGCGTCGCTGGCCTTGGTCGTGGGAACGTGGAGCTGGTTGAGAATCGAGATGACGCTGAACTTCTGGGCTGACAGCTCGGCCTGCATTTTCGGTATGAGTCACCAAACGTCGCTGCATCAACCACACGCACAGACACAATTGTATTTATCGGCAGATCTGCGTCCTTTTGGCGTCATGTAGCACTTCTTGACCCACCTCAGGCTGATGCTCGCCCTGTGGCCCTGCGCCGGCCTCCACTTCCCTTTGCGCGCTAAAAAGGCAAGCTCGCATGCCGATTCCGGCAGGGGCGGAACAAGCAGGCATCCCCTCTACCAGTGCGTCATGTGAACCAGGTGAAATAGCGCACAGGAGAAAGCAAAAAAGACTCAGGAGTGACGGAGGCCAATACTTTCTCTGCCTGACTGCAGTTTGACGATGAGCGACCGCGCTGTCGGCCTCTTCGATGGTCATTTTGTGTATGAGGACGGCCACGGAGGCTATGAGATGGACGTGCAGGGGGAGCGCCGGGCCATCTTGCCCGCCTTTCATCCGCAGATCAAGCTGTGCTTTGGTGCCCCCAAGAACAGCAGCAGCCACCAGCCCAACCAAGAATGGTATGTTTCACAAGATGCGCAGAGAAGGGGAGAGCCGGTCAAGTGAGTGTACACATGTGTGTGTAACAGTTTTATTGTCGCTGTCAGTGGTGACGCGCCGAAGATCCCTCGCGAGGCCAGGTGACCGCAGCAAACACATCCACATACATCTGTATCCTCTCTCTCTCTCTCTCTGTGTGTGCGTGTGTGTATTGTCAGCGGTGAGTCGGTGCCCCACCGCCAGCGCGTGACTTCATCCTCACCTTCACCTGTAGCAGCAGCAGCAGCAGCAGCAGTGGCGGCGATGAGACCGAAAGAAACCATCGAGGTGACGGACCTCGGCGTGCAGCACCAGGTTGTGCAGCAGGGCGCCGGCCGCCAGCCGACCGCCAACGACCGAGTGACCTTCGACCTCACCATGTGGGAGGACAAAATTCACGGCGGCATCAAGACGGTGGAGTGCCATGGCGTGACGTGTGCCGTGAGCGACGGGCTGCTGTGCGACTGGCAGAGGGAGGCGGTGCTGCTCATGTCTGCGGGGGAGGTGCGGCACCTCACTGTGCCGCCAGAGGTGCAGGAATGGGTGCTGCGGGACAAGCGGATGGGATATGCCGAGATGAGGCTGGTGGCCATCCATGGTGACGATCAGTCGGCTGTCGACCTGTGTAGAGAGGGGGGGTTCAGAGGAGAGCTTAGTGGGCGGCCTTCGTGCGGGTGGCCGATCGTCTTCACGTGGTGTGTGTGGATAGCTATGGTGCGTGTCTGACGGTTTTCACCCACGGATGGATTTTCACGTCGCTGTTTTTTGTGTGTACAGAGGTCAATGGGACTCATGTTTGTGCAATTCCAAATCACTGTTCAGATCCGAAGATGCATTCATCATCATATTGCAATCAATGCAGTCAATCACATCAGAGTCTCACAGGAACCCACAAGCACCCACACATGAGTCTTTCGTGTGCATCCATCTGTCGAGAGAGGATGGCGGAATGAGCCAACTAGCCGGAAAGAGAGACGGGGATGACGGTGGAATACTAGAAATGATGGGATTGTTTCGAGCCCTTTCTGCACTTGTCTGTCTGTCCCTTAGGCGGATCTACGCACACCAAAACACCCACACGCACTCTACGCCCCACCCTCGGTATATCTGTCTGTCGTCTGTGTGTGACAGAGTCAGTCGTCCTCCTCCTCCATGGGCACTCGTCAGGTGCATCGACGCATTCCTGTGTGTCTTTTTGCGGCGTGTGATGGATGTCTTACTCGAACCTGTCGATATGCTTTTGATCCAGGTCGAACGGCCCCGCTATCATTTCCCCGCGCCTGCCGTTGCCCTTCTTGTCCCACAGGGTGGCCTAGAGGAGGGTTTTCTTGTTGGTGGTGCCCCTGACGACCACCTCGCCCTTCCGCCACTCATCCCGCCGCCCTCCCGCGAACCACCGGGCCTCCCCCCCCTGCCGGGAACGTCCGTCTCACCGATATGTCGCAGCTGTCAGGGTCGTCTGCTGGGGGTCTGCAGCTTTCAGTCCGTCTGCCTTTGCGGTCCTTCGCTTCGCAACTCCTTTCAGAGAACTTATTCTCTGCTCCTTTTGGACGCCCACGCGATTTCGGGGCCAGGGGGTGGGTGGGGGCTGAGACTGCGTTCGTTCCGCACATTGCAGATGGCATTTTTCGCTGCAGAGAATGGCCTTCTTGATGGTCCTCTCGTGTATGCGTGCGGAATTGGTGTGCATGCGCTCCTAAAAAGGTGTGCGAGCTTCCAGGGTGGATCGCTGAGGGATGCCTGAAAGGAGGGAATTGTTGCTGCGCATCCCGCTGGGCCCGTCACTTGCACCATGTGAGGTCGGTCCGGCATCGCATCTGACACGGCGATAGCGTGTAGCCATGATGGATGGCTCGGAGGAGGAGGAGGATCTGTCGGGCCACACCACAGCACCTGACACCGTGATTAGCAAGGTGAGTGGGAGCTGTAGGGGAGCGGACGGGTCGGAAGACAACCGGCAAGTGACGACGAGTTTGCTGCCGTACTGTGTGTGTTTTCGTTTGGTGCAGTTGTGTACCGACGCTAGTTTGTTGCGCGAGGGGCTCCAGAGGCTGCAGAGGGACGCACAGCGGAGCCGTGAGGCGTGCCAGCGAGATGGCGGCGGGGTGGCCAAGGCGTTGCTTTCGTCTGCGTCGGCTCACGCGTCGGCAGCCGAGTCCTCCATTGGAGCGATGATGGACTGCCTCACCGCAATGGCGGCCATGGCCCTCCCCCAGCCAGCGGAAAACACTGGTGCGTCCTCTGCTGCTGCTGCTGCTGCTGCTGCTGCTGTGGCCATCGAAGTGTCCCATGAAAACCCCGGTGCTGAGGTATGAAGGACTCAAGAGGGATGGGTGCAGGGTGGCATATGTGCATTTCTGTCCTGTTGTTGTGTTGATGACTGGTGCAGAGTAGTGTTATGGTAGATGAGGAGGCCGCCCCGACGCCATCGTTTTGCCTGGTCCACACGTCGGGGAACCCGCCGCCGAACAATGGACCGGTGAGAGCAAGACAACAAAGACCGCCCACACGTGACCCTGGCGATCTCTGTGTGTGAATGTGTCTTTTGTGCAGCCGTCCTTTCGCCTCTCCCCCGATGAGCTGGCGTGTGTTCGGCTTCTACCAGCCCTCAGAGCTGACGCGCGTCGCCACCACGATCGGCAGGACGGTCTTCGGCTGGGCAGCCAAGCGATACACCCACCTGACCATCGACGGCTCGGACAAGGGCGGCGTGCGCCAGCAGTGGGAGCGGATGCCGCTGGAGGTGGCACACCGGTGGGGCCGCCGTGCGACCAACCTCACACACCTGCACGTCATATACCCTCGGTATGCCAGCTGCTGGTGTCGTGGGATTTGGGTGGCGATCCTCGAGGGCAATGCAGCGGCCAGGAAGGCCATGAGGGAGAGGAGGGAGGAGAGGCAGGGCGGGGGGGAGGCAGCGGCCGCAGCCAGAGGGCAGGACCTGCCGTCCGCGGCGTCATCCATCAAGGTGCTCAGCTTCGAGGAGGACAGCGACGGAGAGCTGTATGATGAGGCCAACGACATCTCGTCCGACCCCCTGCCGCCCTCTCCGTCGCCTGTCCACCTGTCGGCCCTCGAGGAGGTGCACAACCTGCCATACGGCTGCGCGGAAGTCCGCACGAGCGATCGTGTGTGGCAGACGCCGTCGGTCCGGGTCATGACATTCGAGTGGGACGATACTCCTGATCCTGAACGCGC